>CM068832.1:51145102-51215102 GCA_028554795.2 Sinohyriopsis cumingii
GAGTAACGTCACCTATATTCAACCGGAAATGAGAAAAAGGATGGCTTCAAAGAGCTTTTATCACAATATATTCTACTACTGAATTTTACCCGAGAGATTTTGTTTTCTCGAATATGGAAATCTCTAGTGGAAATGAGATATTAGATTATATATCTAGACAGACACATGTCTTTTTGAATACACACACACACACACACACACACACATATATATATATATATATATATATATATATATATATATATATATATATATATATATATATATATATATATATATATATATATATATATATATATATATATATATATATATATATACGCTGCCGTTTGATTGATTTACTTACTTTTTCCTCACAGTAATTCGCGTTCCACACATGACATTACCTTTGTGCGTTAAATCTTGTTTATAAATTTCAGTGGAAAACGTAAGGGGTGAGAAAATGATAATTGGCAGATGAGTAGAATTGTATCTGTTGGACTAGTCACCTATAAAACAAATTTAACTATATGGTAAATTAACCATATGGGAAATTTGTCCTCTTAGGAAACAGACAAGATACTATTTTGGTTTATCTGACATTTGCTTTGAGAAACATAGCTATAGATCTATCAAAGTTCAAGGCCATTGTGTATGTGGTAATGAGGACTGGTTGTCATCGACTTGACAGAGACAAGTATTCTGTAAGATAGGAATATATAAATTATATATATATATATATATATATATATATATATATATATATATATATATATATATATATATATATATATATATATATATATATATATATATATATATATATATATACTGATTGTTTCATCGTTCATTTGTGTTAGGTTCTCTTCCATGTTCTAATCATATTTGTTATTTCTATTATTCTTTTCTTGTTCCATTTTGTTTTTATGTCTTTTGTTTCGTTTTCTAAGTTGTATATTTTGATTTTCTGAGGTTTCTTTTTCCTTTATGTTTTCGGCTTGGTTTTGTGAATCTATCATACATTTGGAGCAGAATATGAAATATACTGTCATAACTTATGAAAATGTATATTCTGTTTAAAATAAGTGAATCAATCCTTTAATACATGAGTTTGTATAGTTGAGCTAAACGCCTTCAACAGTGATTAGCATGGTATCGCTTTATATCATGCATGTTTAAGGCAAGCGTACAAATATAACTTTCTTGTCAAACGAACCAGTTAAGAAATCATTACCAAGCGTCTTATTCCTACTTTTGAAATGTTTGTTATGTTGTTCAGTCAGTAAGTCTGTATCAGACTCTGACATAAAAATGAAGGATTTGAATTAAAATACAAGATGGAATTGGAGTTGAGGAAGTTGGGGCTTTAGAAAGATAAAGAAGAAACTTGTACTCAATGTACCGTACGTGGGACAGCTATATTTTCCCTTAGTTTCAACTCGCAAAGAATTTAGTATTGTTTACTATAAAACATGTACTTTTGATTCAGATGTTGTTTAGTCTTGAGTGTTGCCATATTCATTGACTACTTTTTCGACGTTTTGATGTACTGTCTTTGAGGCTCTTAGCTTCCTAACAAAATTGTCAGGTATATTAGTACTCGAATTTAGTGTTTAGGAGAACTTATACAATGGTAGGTCTCTGGTAAATTTGCGAAATCCATTCGCTTGAATATGCTCTTCTATGCTTTTTGTACAGAAAAATGGGCATAGTCCGAACAGTACTGATTGCAAAAAAATACGAATGTTTCTCATAAATTACTGTTTCAATGATCATAATTGTAATTTTGATTACCGCGTCTACAAACATTATCGCGGACATTGCAAATATCACGTTCATACGTTTGCTTATATGATGGTTTCATTTGTGGATAGTGAACTCGTCTATATCGTCAACTGTATCATAACAACTCTCAAACTGACCCAACTATCTGCTTAGTTAATTCACAAGCAATTGCAAGCAGCCAAAACCTACTATGTCAACTACTTGCGTGTACAGTGTTTAAAATCAAAGTCATTCCTAATGAACGATACAATGTTAAACACAATTGTCGTACTATATGAAACCGTGCAATATGGAAACATACTGCCAGAATCGGATAATGTAATGCTAACGAATAAATACATTAATATATAATAATGCAATTTATCATCCGCTCTTTTATTTCTTCGTTAACTTTAGTGTGTCATAATCGTAAAGTATTTTACGATATTGAACACCTTCATATTGCACTCGCGCGCACGATATGTGTGCCAAATAGTGTACTAAGAACTATGTTGTAAACGGATCATGTACACTCATTTAGTAGACGATTTACGTTTTGGTTGATTATAATGGCTTCTGCGGTAACTTTTATGACACAATTTTTCGGATTTAGATTAGCGACAGACGCATGACAAGTCATACAATTGATGCGTCCCTACAAATAATATGCAAGTGATAAGGCATGAACGTGTCTTATTTACCTGGTAATACAAATGGCAATGCTATATATACAGTTTTAAATTCTGAGTTTCCTCCAAATTTATTTTCTTAATTATGCAAATCCAAATAACATGGGTTCTAAAGCTTGATTACAAATTTCGAAATTGTAATTTTGACTACATTCCAAGTTTAATCACATCCCCTTTATTGCTCTGAAAATAAAATAAATATTATATTCTATAGCGTCTTTTTGATAAATACAATTGAAATAATTCATATTTTCCCCACATTATGATTCCAAACATTCAATGAGATAACTGACACACACTTTCAGATGCCAAGACGCTGCTCCCTCGCTGCTGAAATTAGATGTACTTCATGCAGACTTTGTACAGATAAATCCAGTCCATAATCATTACATTTTGAAGAATCGACAAAAATACAAATTTCTATTCATTGCAGATCAAATGAAAACGTTTTTATAATGTGCATTCATTTATAATATGATTATCAATCTCCATTTTAAATAGATCAAAATGCCATTTTATTTCAACAGTGATGTCTAGCGCAGAGTTAAGTTAAGATTTATCTGACCGGAGTTATGTGCGCGTTAATAATGTTGTGTTGTGTACTGATGAATATGCGCTTGTTGATTTACTTTGGAATAAAACATAAATTCAGATACTTTGTTTCTTGAAATAAAGTTTTGTTTATATAATTAAGCCTTATACAAGAAAAACAAATGATCATATAGTATGGGAAAATGGGAACTCGTTTTTTCGGTAGGATATACTGCACTCCCAAGATCGTGCCGTATATCTATACGAAAAAACGAGTTCACACTTTCCCCATTCAAATGCAGTAACCTCTATGAATACAATGGACCCTCCTGCATATCTTAACGGACTCGATGACTAATGGAGATAACCTGTTTGCCTTCGGTTATGTCTGCTCATTATGTTCAATATTAACATGTTTAAACATTTTTCACCCGGTTGTGTAGTCGTTTTGGGGAAGGTTTACATTATTACCTTGTTCCAGATTATTGTTTAGATAAAACTCGAGACCATTTTTACGCTCTATGATAGAGACAGAACTGGGTATGTAGGGTATCTATATCCATAAAATTAAAACATGTTCTACTAATCGCCACTCATACTAACTTTACATATCAACACAATCCATTTATATCAGTTGATCTTTAATATGGTCTTAAAGGGTCATATGTAAAAGTTGCAATGAATCAATTTCCCATTTCGCCAACTTATTTTAAAAGACGATCATGCAATTACTTCCATATTTATGGCGTGCTTTTACAAGCTAGGGAACATCCTTCGAGGATGTAGATCCTGACATATTTGTTTACATAAGTTGCGCATTTTAATAGTACATCAACCGTATACATAGCACATAATTTACAAAGGCATAGCCTGTTACTTAATTCAGTTTCTTTCTTCATACTGAGTGTTCACTTGCTAACATATTCCAATGTAGGACTATGACGTTTATTGACCAGTAAATGTGGCCCAAATTTATATTTCCTAAAGTATTCCATGACAACAATTTTCCCTTAAAGATGTGTGAAACACCATATTGGGTTTCATTACTGCGTACAGCGTTAACCGAGGGCGGTTTATTTTGATCTTTATTTGAAAATACTGAATTTGATTAACCCAATGATGCACAAGCGAACTGGATGTGATGAGAAAACCGATTACCGTAAGCTACCTTGGATTTAAAGATAACAATAATCAATTAAGACTATTTTAACAACATAACGAGTTTTGCCATGAAGATGTCCACCAAACGGCAGGCTTCCTTAACAAAAGGAAACGCATGTAACAAACAAAAAGCTCTTACTGCATGCTCTGCTTAACCAAATCAGTAGTCATTATTGAACAGCTGTTGAAATTTTTAATATGGTCGCATTAGCCACAATCTCCATAAAATCATATGTGAAACGTGCGACAGAGTATTAGGAAAGTTTCCGATTTATATACTGCATATATTAAAACCACATGCCCGTGTAAATTAGTTTGATACAGGCGTTATGTTGATCTGTAAAGGTACGCTCACTCCACGGAAATGACTCTCGGAACACATATAATGAAAAGTTTGTGGACCGACAGAAAGAAAGAAAGCTATTGGTATTCTTGGAAACTTTGAACTTGAACTTGCATTGGGCACCTTGCAATAACAAGAGTCCTTAAAATGGCACGTGTGCATGTTCTAGGGAAATAATCTACGGCGCTAACCGATACCAGTGATACAAATTTTGAACAATATCTGTCAAGACACGATCCATACTGAACTATTTTTAATAGCTCACCAACACACTATCTTAACTATGTCAAGTTTTGTTGTTTGTATTTACCGTTTTTCAATTATTATTTTTAATTTTATTGAAGGCAACGGTCCATGAGGACAATTCATGTTTCTTTCCACAGTTAACTGTTTTCGTTAATTTACTGGATAGTATCTACTCTGGTCGTTTTGTTACAAATCAAGTCAAGTACAAGAATTTGTTTCGCTATATCAGATCCATACAATAGCAAATAAACAAAATAGATCACACATCATCTCAATCAATGTATTGGTGTGTATCAAAGATATCATTGTGGGGGTTTTATTGCACCCACAATATCCGCCAAAAATTAAATGTCGATTTCTGATAGTATATTAAAATGTGTCCTACCTCTGAGATATATAATTCAAATCCACTAAGAAAAACGGGTTAGTGCAAAGAGTTTATATACAGCATTGTTGATGATACAATGAAGTCTGGTTTACCCTTGGAATGTGAATAATCATACAGTATTGTTTAAAACAGTATAGTGCTTTCATATACGTCATATGTTGATGATCATTAATAAGCGTCCCGCAGTATATGTTCTCGCGTTTAATCTAACCTTATTCAAAACGATGAGAACAGGCAATGTAATCTTGTCAAAATTCCTACTGCATTCCATTCTCTATGCTGTCTTCTCTCAGACAACATCATTGAATAATGTAGATTTGTTTCAGGTTTCAATCTGGCCTTACACATCCGGGAGTAATATTTTAATAGGAGTTTTAAACCGTTGTTACTGATATCAGTCAATGCTTTTCATTCCCCGTGATCTTTAATCACATTGGTAATAATATCGTTTGTTTATCCGCACATTCACGGATTGTAATCGGTGAATTCGGCTAAAATGTGGCCATACAAGAAGACAGTTTATCAATACGTATCAGCATTTAAACTCATGACAAGTTACCAATTTAGATACAAACAGCTTCCAAAACCACTAGTAGGTTTAGTTCCTCTAACACAGATATGCTAACTAGGTACGACATGTATCTCTACAATAATCGAACGGGGGCGGGGAGGGCAACTTTGCTGGATACAGATGCCAACGGTTATGGACCTTTATTCGTCACTGTTGCATGCAGGTATTTCAGAAAAAAGATTATGTTCATACATACGAAATCTGGACAACATTTAATTGAAACAAAACATGAATGACTGTCATGATCGATATATAATCACTGATGTGCTATTGCTAGACGAAATGTTTGCATATTTTTAAGTTAGATCTCGCTGAAAATGTTACGTCACAAGACTTGACATAGGACACATTTGTATTATAAAAAATACGTTTTATGAATTCAACCACCTAAAATAATATTAGTCTTCATCCCACAGGTATGATCTGTCTAGGAGTTCGCTCTCCTGGAGTTAAATCAATCGTATTTAGATCACGGATAAAATCAACGTTATCACGTTTTATGTACACGGTTATAGTTTGATAGCTTATGGACAATACTATGTAAGTAACACCGCACGATTAATAGGTGTTTCACCTGGCTTTGGAAGGAAGAGTTATATCAAGGTGTGTTCACGGTTAATACCAAGTTTATCTATGATATTTACTCCATGGTGTACACGGCAATTTTTAATGAAGCAGCGACATGTTTGATTCATAATGAACTTAAAATGTGGTCAACGCATTGTGCCCATTACTTATTTGATCTCAAGGATCAAAAGTGTTGTAATGATCTCACATATTTTAAAGAAGCATTGAGTGGTAAAGCGATCACGAGAATCAAATGCTTCAAGTATTACTTTTGCTGATTTTCGTGCTCTATTTGCGGAGGTCACGAGGAACCTATATACTTTTCGCAAAAATGATTTGATTGAAATAACACAACAACATTTCCTGCGGGTTTGGATGTTGGTGTTTGTTGTGACAATCTAAGAATCATGATACTCATATATAATGTCCACTGCTTCAATCATTATCACAGGACTGTATGGATATTGACGCCATAAATCGGCTCGTTAACATCAGGAACTAAATCTTAACGCTATAGAAGGTAACAGTAGGGTCAAAGATATGTTGCATTCAAAACATACTACACTTTAAGATATTACAGTGGTTTTGAACACATATTTCCAACCGCTGAATACACTAAGAATGGAAACTGGGGAACGTGCTGATTATATTAATATGTCAACAAGAGCACTGATATAACAGGTAGCAGTGCTAAAGGCAAAGAAGAAGTATGAAAAGCGAACTAAAGATATTACGGAAGTCACAGTAGCAAAATGATAAACTATCGAACGCCTTCTAGCAGCATTGCTGAGGTCAGATAAAACGTTGGAGTAATTATGCCTGATAAATACACTGATAATGCAAATTATGGTACGATGAGAGGCGATTGAAGCAGTTCGTGTCTGGAATGAAATTTATGTTGCGATGAAGCTTGTCGTTGTAACTACAACCTCGAGCGTTAGATGAATGACCAGAATCTCATCAACAAAAACAGAATTTAAAAAGATTTTTCTCCGCCAATTACAGCTCTGGGGTCATTCGCACCTAACATAGCATTATACTCATTGTGAGTTTATTATAATTGTTATATTATCCGATCACATCTGGTTGGTGGTGTTTGTACGACATAGAATCGATCAATTAGTAATTTCGACGAATATATCGTTGTTGACCAGCAAGGACTATAACATTTTTATAGCGGATCATGTGCCTACACTCAGTTTTGTTATTTCTTCCTAATCTGCACGATACGTTGTTTACATGAAACTGTCGTCAATAAGAAAAGTTTTGGGTTGGATCGCCAACATTCAAGATGGAAAACTATTTGTACGCACGGGATATGATATCGCAACTTACATTGTCAGGAATATGTAAACAATTAAAACAGATTTAACCTGTGATGACAGTAATGGCAGTTATACATTATGAATTTAAAAATATGGACATTGCTTGTTTAATGTTTCGCCAACTGTGGAACCAGGTAATTTGATATCGATTATTTCCGGGTCGCCTGTTAATATTGCATTTGATAATAATCGGTTGACGTATTCGATTTACCAATGCAAACCATATCCGATACTTTCTATCTTTCTATGCTGTGAAACATAGAAAATAGAGCGATTAAAAATATGGTAATTGTGCATGGTGCTCTTTTACGAAGGACATCGACAAAATCAAGAACGTATAAATAATGGCTACATTCAAAGATATAGTAGATCTTGCATTTGTGACGTATTCGATAATGCAATCTTCTCAAAATTATTTTGCTGGCATGACTACAGATACAGTTTATTACTGATATAGCCCCAATCATACTAACAACTTGTGTGGATCGAAGCAAATGTGATTTATATTTGGCATCCCCTAGTAAGGTCATTGCTAAAAAGAGAATATAATTACAAGAGCAAGACACCTTTAGGGTTTTCTCATTGTAAGTCTTTGTTTGAAACTGAATTTACTAACGGAACATCTCATTTGCTGCGAGGGCCATAAAGTGTCCTCGGTCCCACTCTGTTCGATCGTCAAGGAGAAGTCTTGCATTTCCCTCCATTCCTCTCACGTCACACTCTTACATAAGTTTACCATAATAGTGTCAGAATTTGGTTACCGATCTAGGTCAACATTATTAATACCTCATGAATGCACTCTTATAGATTTACGTGTTATGTATGATAAATATATAATCTTCTTGGCAACTGACCACAATTTAGTGCAGAGTTCTGTCCTAAAGGACATTTGTTACTTTTTAAAGATGTTTACTTTGATCTGAGTTCGAGCCCTGTATTTATGCTAAGGAAAATATTTGTCAGGTCATGTGAAGGAGCATGCAAATGGTTATGTAAGCAACGGTTCTACTTCTGTTTTAATATTAGTTTATGTGAATCTATAGTCAGAGTTTATAGATGTGTACATGTACTTTTTGAGAGGAGTTATTTATTTAAATTATTCATTTGAATTACAAAGGTCTAAATGATTTTATGAATAAATAAATCACATTGGGAGTAATGTGAATTCATTTAAAAGCATTCCGGGTTATATGATTCTGAGACATCAGGACTATTGGCGCATTAGCACATTCATGATTATTGCAATTCGTTTTGAACATTTTATGATTTTGTACTTGAGAGATGACATTAGGAACCGTTCTGGTGGCCTACGTTGTTAGAGCATCTGCCTCTGATACAGAATATAGCGGGTTCGAACCACAAGTGTGTGATGCCCAAGACGTAAAAATGTGTAATAACATCGGTCTCGCTTAGAGTTCAGCATAAAGAGGTTAGTGTTAGGACATGTCGGCTAAGTCAGGATAATTTGACTGGGATGAACATGATGCTATATTTCTGCGGCAGGATGCTCCATTCGTAGACATCATTAAAAAGAGAGAAAATAAATATATTTATTTCACTAGACTTTCTGGCTTCAGTTCTTTCTGTTTCATAGTTAACGGTTTAAAGCATTAACAATATAATTCATATTTATGAAGCAAACACTCAAAGAAATATATTCTGAAAGACCTTGGTAACACCATTTCACTTATGAAGGTGTATGGGACAGTAGCGTTATGACGCATGAATTAAAACAGAAGAAAGGCAGCTGGGCTGGTTTGTACGTGGTTGCATTTTCTTCCTCCAACTTCCTATAAACATTGATTTTCTCGAAAGTCAAACTGCTTCGTCCAGTGAATAAAATACTAATTACCGTGAAGATGGCGCTAAATTCCTGGCATGAATGTGCGCTGTGGTTTGATTTTGACATCGCCTACAATTTGGCCCCAACGTACTAGGTTGAAAGTGGCAAAAGCGGATTTAAAAAAGGTATATTCAGATCAAAGATCAGTCAGTAGTAATAGTTATAAAACGTAAATAATCTTAGTCGCTGGCAAAAACTTTAATCACAGTTACTTTCAAAATAGAGTTGCATTACTTACCCGTCATTATTTATTGTCGGACTATTGAGTTACACTATCCAGACTAAGCAAAATGTATTGTAATTGATCATGCCCCTCCACTGATTCCGTCCATACATTCGTTTTCCTTTGGAACATAATCTAAATCAACCTCGAGTAAGGAAGGATAGCATTTCCGGTATGACGTTTGATGGCGATGAGTTGATGATACGGAATATTTAGATTTTTTATTCCGGTCTGTGATTGAGGTTATTATGCGCTCTGCGCATTCTCAATTAATATCGACATAAGGAAGGTAATTTTATTTCATACGATTCGTACAAAGATGTAAAGCTTGGGTTGAACTGATCTTAATAACTGTTTGGAATAAATAATCATAAAACAGTGGCTAGTGAGTCTGTAGTGCGGTTATGGATGATTTCAAAGTAAAAAGGTGCTGATATTTTGTTTAAGTATTACGTCGATAATTATGGGTTTTTTGATGTTATTTAATGTTTTCAATTGTATTTTTATTCGTCTTATGTTAGCCTCGCTTATTTTTCCTTTTATTTGGTCCAAAATGGCATTAAAGATGTGACATGAAGTTAGAAAAAGGAAAAACTACTTCGTTTTCTTGAGAAGTAATAGCTGTAATAAAATACGGAAGAGCAGGCGAAACAATTTAAATGTATCGGTTATGCTGCTGTTGTTTCACAAGTATTACAACAAATGATATGACAATGTTTACATCTACCGTTTTATAAGATGCTCTTCATTTCAGTCGTATATGATACATTTGTCATATATTTGCTCATTTCATTATGATGTAAGGGATTCTATGACTTCGTTCATAATCTATTCGAAGGATTCGATTGTTTGGTCGGTATTTTCGACATAGAATTGGTTATTGTTACTTATACTGGCGTACAGTGTATTTTATATGTGTCCCACAAACACATACGATCAACTGTCAACTGATTTGGACAGTTATGCTTTGTTTAGAACACTCCTGTGTACAAGAGTGAGTTGAATAAAAGTGTTTTAAAATACTAACAGTTCATCAGTGTCATGCACTGACGTGATATATGGTTAAGAGTATTGTCTGCTGCATAAGCTATTTATATAGTTTCAATTGAGTTAATTGCCACTGACGACAAGTTTTAATATTTTTTGCCATTATGTACTTGAATTGATTTTTTACCTTGACATGTACAACAGAAAATGTGCTTGAATGCATGACCTAACAAAAGTATTTTATATGGCAAGACAAGACCAAACACGCTATAAGAGTCGTACATATTTTTCCCGTATAAACCTCCAAAAATGTACTTCATAGTTATAGCCTGTGTAATCGCAATCATTTTACTTCGTCACCCTGATCCTGGAATAATTTTATTTTTAAAGAACAGGTTCAAACATGAAATAGAAACAAAACAAAGATAATGTTAGCCACTTCACATATGGGATACTTACTGCAAGCATATAGAGGGTGAGAACTTGTTCATAAGTAAATTCAGCAAATTGCAAGCCGGAGTCCCTGATTAATGATTGCTCATTATACCTTTGAGTGTATTTACTATTAATGTGTTTATTTAATACTGACTGGTGGAAATTAATGTCTGAACTGGTACTCATCCAGGGGATTGTATATTTGTTTCATTCAAGTGGAACTCGAACAACTACGTGAAGGTAGGTAATTGATAGTGTGCTACTGTCGGTCGAACGTTAACATGTCCATGCGTCAGTCTGGTATACACAGTTGGATAAAAACCAAAATGTAGTAATAATTTTCTCCCTGCAGTATGTAGTTTTGTGAAAGATGTCACCATTAATACCAACTATAGGAATCCCAATAGGTATCCAAGGTTACATGTACAAATATTTAACTGAGAATATTAAAATAAAAGGAAAGAAAAATGCTAAATGTTAAAGCTTTCACTCGGAGTCTTGAAATGAAATCTTAACACATATCGGATGGAGTTTCAATTGGTGATTCCTTCCCAGCTAGAAATAACGTCTTCCTGGCGTTGCTGTAAGGTTACGATTAGGTTACTTCGAGAAATAACGTTCTGGCAAAGTTGCTAAAACATTACACATGAACAGAATTTAAATAGTCATCTGATCTAAACAATATATGAAGTTACAAGTGATAGTGGTGTGCATTTACCATACAAGCACGTACAAAAGATAATGTCACTTTTACAGGGATAATATTTAACGATTTTGCTTTGTTGTAAATTAGTTGTGTATACATTGTGATGAAGAACAATTTACTTTTATGTAGCTTTATTTCATTTTTATTGTCAAGAGAAACAAATCAGAGAAAGGTTGTAATTTTTTCGGAAAACGTATCCTTCGTCAGCTGTTATGATTACTGACATGACATACAATCGAAGTCTTTTCAATTTTTCTTAATCTACAAACTGATGTTTTAGCTGTTATTTTACCGCCGGAATAATGTTTGCGTCTGATGAGAAGATGATATATCTGCATTTTATAAGCGTAAAGGTAAGAACATAGATACTAGAAGTCAAATAACTAGTATAATAAAACATTCTTTACTGTATTTGTACTTCCCGAATATATTTGTACTTCCCGAATATCGTTACCTAGGGTTACAATTTTACACACACTTGTCAATTAAAGGAAATGGATAGTGAATTAGATTTGCGCAAAGGTCTCTTATGTATGTTAATAATTATTGAACAAACTGTATAGTTGAAAAGAGAAGTTTGTAGTGTGTGCTGTGGTTATTACTAAACAAAATATAATATACATAATAATCACCGAAGAACATGCAGTATGGGTTTGTATACCGCCAACGTAATAATAATATTCAAACAAATAATCCCATTATTTTGTTCTACTTTATAATTTTCAATATTTAATTGCCTTTTAGTGTGTTTTTAATATTATATATAAAAAAAACTTCTTACGAAAACTAAAAACACAAGGGTCAATAAGGCCAAACCAAAGCCTCTAATTGACCGACACATTCTCCAATAAGGTTAACTCATTTTGTGATTTTATTTATGACGCTTGTGTTTTCAAATTTGTTTGCGTGTTTTTTATCCAACCAGACACTCAATACTTGTCGTCAACACAGAGTTTTTTTCGTCTTTAACGCGCTTCTGTGTCACAACCGAAAAGTGTATCAAAGCATACACGATATCGCGACCGATTATCGTGTATTTGTATTAAGATAAATCCGAGCGGGGTAGCTTGCGCACGTGAAAAGAAGTTTTTGAACTTAATCATATTCATATCCCCTGAACACCAAGTCTGATGAATATTTCGAGGAGTATCTGTATCGATTCAATTAAGCAACTAAAATATCGCAGTTATCTCTGATCAATTTAGGCATTTGTGGATATCTCTGAGTAATATAAAAAAGTATGTTTTCTGTGCCTGCCTTGAGATTGTTTGTCCAGCATTACATCATCATGTAAAAATATATTAAAAAATCAAGCGATGTCTACAGATGGGGATTCATCAATATCGGTGATAAAATTAATTATGTTATTTCCATCTTTGTCCAATAAATTTACATTTGCATTAAAATCTTTCAGCACGTCGTAGCATCTCTGATCATGTACAGACAGTGCTACTAAATATAACTTATCCAACTTGCGTTATCGCATTATCAGAATCAGATGGACCTATGATAATTGCTTTGATAAAATTTGCTAGCATTTAATGATGCTTGATTGGCTCCTGCATTAGCATCGCTATGAACTTAGTGATATCCATGTTGTACAAATATAATAAATAATTTGTATTTATATAGTGTTCGATGACGAGCACCCCCCACATGTGAATTAACAACAAGAATAAATATCAATAAATATATGAAAGGTAAACAAGTGCTAGGGGCTGGTAATTACGCGGCCGATTATTATGATAACAAAGGAATATATTTATTGTAGCCCAATATGATATTGGAGGGCTAGAGCAGCGGTAAGTAAATTTGCTGATGCAGCAAATGTCACAAGTTATGTTGATGCAAATTGGTTAGCACGACAGGCAGTATGGCAATGGTATCTACCACCACCTAAAGAAATTAGTACTCACCCTTTGATATCAGCACTCCCAAAGAAATTCATCAAGCAAATTCAAACTAGCAGACGTCAGTCACGCACAACCGAACACGCGTTTATTGTAGGTATTAAAGACGCAGAACCACTATCAACAAAAACATCAACTGAACGAATTTATCAACGAGGTGGTAGACAATGGTCACAGCTGCTACATTTTGTTTCTGGTAAGGAATGTCTTGGTGAAGTATCATCTCTGACGAAAAAACATAACGTCAAAATCAGACAAGGACATACCGCAATTCATCTCAATCATGCAATTGTTGAAGGATTTAATCAAACCCTTGCTGAGCCATAATTTACATATCTCTATGCGCATAAAATAATAAAAAAGACTAGAGATCTCGTGAATTTGTTGCAAGACAACTAAGTGAAATAGTTGCTTTAAATAATGAAATTACTCGCGCCTTCTACAAAACCTACCAATACAATCAACAAACAAACAATATACCAATACAAGGACATGATTCCTTCTCAAAACAACCAGTAATTGGTAATGTGACTAAGTTATGTATATTCCTAATGAACTTGAAGGTGGTAACAAAAGCAACAGATCCTATTTGGAGTGTTACGACACGTACCATTTCCGGTGTGGTAAGATCCACGAGTGGAATTGCAATCTACAGCTTATATTCAACTGCCCTTGAACGTGGATTTGTACCTGAACAATTACAAGTAATTCACATGTATTCACAATTAGCACTGTACTCACTTTTTTGAGCTGGGGCCTCAAAGTCGACTACATTCAAGACAGGTCATCGTCACATGTTTCCACGTGTGATCACAACAGCTATTAATTATATCTACGGTAAACTGTCTGGTATTATTATTTGAATCTTGCCACACGATTACTGTCTCACAACTTGCACAGTTATTATTCTGTTATTGTTTCAGAGTCATGATAAATTCAGTATCGAGATCAATCTCGCGGTTTGTCACCTTTTTTACAACTATGTATTTTTTATACTATATCATATCCATTGTTAGCAGTTGTATTATTTTCTCTGAAGTTTATGATAACCTTCCGCAGCTGATATATTCTTCTGACTCGAAATAATGCAACATCAGCTAAGTTCGACCATTAAATATGATCGTTAACAATCCAAACGTTTGTATCATAAAGAGTTTAATCATGTGACTAATGAATCGTTATAGGATATTCTTGAGGCTACATAGTTGTGTCCATCTTTAACGCGCTTTAAACAACACTCACAGGATCTAAAACGATATCATTTAGCACAATATTTTGTTGACTACCACAACCTGGACGTTTAAAGCTGCTACTTTGCTCTCGCGTATCTGCTGATCAATAACACAACGATACAGGTAGATTTGAACTCTTTATTTTATGTAACAGAAATAATTGTTGTTGAAGTGTATCACGGATTATCTTTTTACTTACAACTATACCATTATGTGGTCTCCCCAAATTCCAGAAATTCGTTCATGGGTGTTTCTGACATTGTTCCACACATTCTTTCACACTGAATATTATGTGTTTGTAGTCTGATTAATTTGTTAAGTTCTGTCAATCCTGGCTCAAGTAATTTACGACCATTATACAAATCTACGAACTTTTTTAGCCATACATGATAACAACAGTATTTTTCATCCCACATAATACTCTTCACATTTTGCTCATCCATTCGTTCAGGCGTCCGGCTAACGTGGGTACGTGGGAAAGCCTGCCAGTAGCTTATCGTGGGTCGATGGTTCTTCCCATGGTTTTCCAGGGTTCTTCCTTCACTATCTATACTGGCCGCCATGTATAGCCAATCCTGTGCTGAAATATGGCGTTAAAACAAAAACAACAAATCCTTCTTAGACCGTTTTGTAACGGTACGTAATTCCTCGTATTTCTCTTCGAGGGCTACCCTGGGTGCCGCAAAGAGACATACCGTTGCGAACTAATTCTCTCACGTTGGATTCGGTGATGTGTTTCTGCATCTCTTTGTTACATCTTTTTTCGGGCCACAATATATATATATGTATATGTATGTATGTATATATATATATATATATATATATATATATATATATATATATATATATATATATATATGTGTATATATATATATATATATATATATATATATATATATATATATATATATATATATGTATATATATGTGTATATATATATATATATATATATATATATATATATATATATATATATATATATATATATATATATATATATATATATATACTTTTTCTCAGCTTACTTTTTGTGCATCACTATAGTTCAACCTTATGTAAAGTTGAATATTATCATGTTCTATATTATTATATTTGGTACATTTGATTACTTACGTTATTTACAAAGTCAGATGCTAATGCTTCAATTTTTTTCTCAATAAAATATGAAGCATTTTACTGTTGGATATGATCATCTTTGCTGTCAACCGTTATGTATGGATTAGTGTTATTTATGCCAACCAAAAACGAGACCTTAGAGATCACGACAACAATTTTGAGGAATCAGAGTTTGCTTCTGACCTATCAAAACCACGTCTAAAGCTTGTATGGGGATCTAGTTGCGCAATTAAAAACAATCGATACATTCGTCCAAGATGACCTTCATTGTATCTACACAGCTGACCAAACCTGACTGCCTCTGTGATAAATATAGAAAATTATTTTGCCGAGGATCGAACCAGCACTATTTTTCTCTATCACTGTATGAACAGCCATAAAACCATTTGCGCCTAAGCGACGATTACACAAAGGTTAGAAACAACAATATAAACTTATTTATTTATAAAGCATTTATTGGTGTAGGAGTAAGATTGGCCAGTACCGTTTGAAATTATCCAGCCTTGATTCCTGCTCTAGATTTGAGAAGCAGAAATGCTATATGAGGTCCTCCCTGTGCTCTGGCATATGGAAGAACAAATTCCAATCCAGTCCATTGCAAAGCAGGAATTATTGATGATGAAGTACCATTCAGGTTTGTGCAGGGCAGGCGCGATCCATCGTTCTTGAATGTAGAAATGCCATTTAATTGGCCCGAAACACAAGTCTGAGTTTTGAATGCGGATAATATCCTTATCGAGAAAGAAAATGAATGAAATGTCCGTTACTTTATAATTCTATTGTGATTTTACATGGACATGAATCTCATCGACATCGATAAGTCACCATATTCGATGATTACTTTCGCTTTTGGGTGTATAAGAAACAACAGTCACCGTTAGCATTCTGTCAAATCTGTGGCTAGATGGATAATATTATATAATCAATTAAGCAAATTAGTTACATGGAACAAGACCTTCATCATTATGGACACGATCGGTATGGCATGTGATCTTCAATATTAACTGACACTTTGCTGGCTATTACTACCTTTGAGGAGACATTCTGTCTACTTTTCCGATCATATGTTTTAATGTTATAATGATTCTAGTCAATTTCAAAGAGGTTAAAGAAATATGTCAAATATTGTGTATTGCATTGTTTTCTTGGTCGTGAGAAGTTCCTGTTGGAACATACTTACCTCCTGGTCGCGGTTTATTGTTCTGCTACTGGAGATATAGTAACAATTTACCGGATAAATTCACCTTGCAACCAGGATCTGTCGTTTGAAGTGGATCTCCTACACATATTACTAAAAGACGAGGTGGGTATACGACCCTCCGATTGTTGTTAAAATCTACGAGTTTCATTTGGTTTCGGGAAGGTGACCGTGGCTGGTGGCAAGTTTTGTTTTATATTATTTTTGTTTATTTTATTTGGTTTTGGAAGATCTATAAGGATAGGCAATGATCGGCATTTTCCTTATTAATATGCTGATGTTTGCATTTGTCTACAGAAAGTGATTTTAGCAGAAAGTATAGAAAAGGAGGGTTTGGGGTCTGAGAGGTGAGAGGTCTTGTAAAAAAGAGCAGGATGTATGGTATGTAATACTTGAGTTAAATCATTGCTTCGATTACTTCCATTATATATATATATATATATATATATATATATATATATATATATATATATATATATATATATATATATATATATATATATATATATATATATATATATATGTATATATATATATATATATAATGCTCATCAGGTATTGTAATATTATTAATAAATTATTCGTAGCGGTCAATTCTATTTGATTTCAGAATATCTGTAAAAGGAGACATAAAAAAATCACCTGACCATGGCAGGTAACAGAGTTAGCCCCAGCCAGTCAGAGAGTAAGTTGGGACAGGATCAGGATTCGAATAAAGTGAATCAAAGATTGCCATGGCCGGCTAAAACAACATACACACCGGTACGTATTAGAACAGTTTTGCCTCTGTATTTGTTAGTTATGCCTTAGAGAGTACAATAGGGACAATATAAATCGGAATGCCAAACTGATGGACGCGACATATAATCAAAAATATGCTTAGCTGAGATTCTAGTCACCTGCGACTTAAAGAGAACCATAAATGTTTATTTCATTACAGAGAAGACGTTTTTGAAAACCTTTTTCTTAACGTTGTTACCGGGAGGAATACACTATTCTCCTTCATAAATTAAAATTAAAGACGAGGTGTGGATTACGTTGACAACATTAATTTTAATGGGAGCATTTTCTTAATAATAATAATAACAACAATAATAATAATAATAATAATAATAATAATAATAATAATAATAATAATAATAGTAAATAATAATAATAATGATGATGATGATGATAATAATAATAATAATAATAATAATGATAATAATAATAATAATAATAATAATAATGAGCACTATGAATGTCGCCTAAGCTTTAGAAGCTCTAAGCTCTTTACAACATTAAACAACACCTATAAGATAAAAACATAATAATATTATTAAAGTAACAAACATAACGAAAGTAGGAAAACATTTATATAAAAAACATGATGAGAATTTTTCAGGTAGGAAACATTATTAGTTCTTTAAGTTTGTTCTTGCTGTCGCAATAAGTGAGTTTTGAGAGTCCCTTGAATGTGATCACTGTGTCATTGTGTCTAAATTCAGTGGGCATATCATTCCACGTTGCTGGGCCCTGTTATGCAAAAGAATGCTATCCATATGACTTTGTTTTCTTCGTGGGAATAATGAGTATAAGATTGTCAGAAAAGGAGCGTAAGTATCTTGCTGGTGTGTACACATGGGTGATGTCAGATAGGTATGTTAGATTAGAGTCCGACAGTGAAATGTAGCACAGAGAACAAATTTTGTGTTTGATTCTGGAGTGAATGGATAGACAGTGTAGGGTACAGCGCAGCAGGGATGTGTGCTTGGATCGTGGTACTCTAAGTATGATCCGAGCAGCTGTGTTTTGATGTTTTTTGAAGTTTCTGGAGTAGATATTGAGATGAACCAGACAGAATTGAGTTTTAATAGTCCAGTCATGAAAGTACTAATGAACACACAAGTTTTTATTAGCATCAACTGAAATATATTTGCGAATTGAATTGAGCTGATGTGTCTCAGCTCAATTCATGCAGCCTTGCATATGTTCATGACATGTTGGTGCAATGTGAGAGTAATGTTCAGAGTAACACCTAGGTTTCGTACTGATTGTGTGAATTTAATGTTGGCGTTGCTGATATTTATTGTTTGAGGTAGAGGATGTGAATAAGAAAGTCTTTGTGTTTTGATCAGAATGGCCTCAGTTTTATCATCATTCATATGTTGCTTGTTACATGTCATCCATGATTTCACATCAGAAATACACCTCTCTACACCTTTGATGGACAGGACATGCGTGACGCCAACATCGTCACTTTGTACAAAAACAAAGGAGACCGTAGCGACTGCAACAACTATCGGGGCATCTCCCTCCTCAGCATCGTCGGAAAGGCCTTTGCCCGTGTCGCCTTGGCACGCTTGCAGATCCTAGCCTCCCGCGTATACCCAGAATCCCAGTGTGGATTTCGAGCCGGCAGGTCAACTGTAGACATGATCTTCTCACTACGTCAGCTGCAGGAGAAGTGTCGCGAGCAGCGGATGCCCCTCTACATTGCCTTCATAGACCTGACGAAGGCGTTTGACATGGTTAGTCGGAGTGGACTCTTCAGACTCCTGCAGAAGATCGGCTGCCCCCCACGTCTGCTTGCTGTCATTATGTCGTTCCACGAGAACACACAGCACAGTGTGCTTCAATGGCGCAACATCTGAAGCATTCTCAGTCGTTAGCGGAGTCAAACAAGGCTGTGTCCTTGCACCGACGCTCTTTGCCATCTTCTTCTCCATGCTTCTCCAGTACGCATTCAAGGACTGCAGCGAGGGAGTGTACATCCATACCAGGGCTGACGGCAAGCTGTTCAACATCGCCCGTCTCCGTGCTAAGACTAAAGTCACAGAGGTACTCATCCGTGAATTGCTCTTTGCCGACGATGCAGCCTTGACATCACACACGGAAGATGGACTTCAGCAGCTGGTATGCTGCCTCTCCCACGCATGTAAGGAATTTGGACTGACCATCAGTTTGAAGAAAACAAATGTCATGGCACAGGACACAGACTCCCCTCCCTCTGTCTCCATCGATGGGTACAATTTGGAAGTTGTCGAGAACTTCACATACCTCGGGTCTAACATCTCCAGCTCACTCTCCATTGATTCTGAGGTGGGCGGCAGGATTGCCAAGGCAGCTGCAGTGATGGCCAGACTTAACCAGAGGGTCTGGAACAACCCCAACCTCACAGAGAAGACCAAACTGCGTGTCTACCAAGCGTGCGTGCTCAGCTCACTTCTCTACAGCAGCGAAACATGGACCACCTACGCAAGACACGAGAGGAAACTCAACAGCTTCCACCTGAGATGTCTGCGGCGCATTCTGCACATCCAGTGGCAGGACAAAGTACCCAACACAGAGGTTCTAGAACGCGCCAACATGAACAGCATGTTCTCCATACTCAGCGAGAGGCGCCTTCGCTGGCTCGGCCATGTCAAGAGAATGGACCCAGGTCGCATTCCCAAGGACCTGTTATATGGGGAGTTAGCAGAAGGTGCACGACCAACTGGACGACCACATCTGTGCTACAAAGATGTTTGCAAGAAGGATATGAAGACAGCAAACATCAATGTCAACGACTGGGAGAGCTGTGCAAACAACCGTTCCAGCTGGCGTCTAGCTGTCAGGCAGGGAGTTCAAAACGCAGAGGAAAAGAGAAGAATAAAGCAAGCTGAAAAGAGAGCTAAAAAGAAGGATAAGCAAAAGCGTACTTTGGAGCTATGCCATCGTCTCTCGTAGACGGACGGATGCCAAGAAGACACCTTTGATGGTAGCATCAACATTAGTTGGGTGGCTAGATTTGTATATTTGGGTGTCATCAGCGTACAATTGGTGAAACACTGCATGATGATCTATGACACTTGAAAGCGACTGAGTGTACAGAATGAAGAGAACAGGTCCAAAACAGACCCTTGTGGAACACCACAACATAGATCAACTGGGCTGGAGTGTATTCCATTTGCATATACAATTTGTGTCCTGTTGACCAAGTAGGACTTAAACCACAGTAAGGCTGTATCATGAATGTCAAATACATGCTGAAGACGGTGAAGTAATATTTCATGGTATATTGTGTCAAATGCTGCAGGCAAATCAAGGAGGGTGAGAATTGTAATGTTTCCGCTATCCTACACAGAGAGAATGTCATTCACTACTTTTAGAAGAGTAGTTTCAGTACTGTGGCAAGGGCGATATGCAGATTGCACATTGACAAAAAGACTGTTTGAATTTAGATGAGATACAAGCTGGGATAGAACAACATTTTCTAAGAATTTTTTTATATGAATGGGATATTAGAAACTGGGCGGTAGTTCTCTAAATCGTTATGGTCTTGTGTTGGTTTCTTCAGCAGAGGCCTTACAATGGTAGTTTTGAAAACGGATGGCATTTAACCAGATGAGGGAGACTTATTAATAACATCAGTTAGTGAAGGCAATACTGGATCTAAGCAGTCAAGAGGCAGTGATGTTGGAATTGGATCAAGTTCACATGACTTTGGTGCACTCTTCATCACGATTGTACGTACGAAATCCATAGAGACAGTTTCAAATGCTGCTAATGGTTGCCGCTCAAATTCTGTATCCCTACTGTATGGTGACGACGAGTCAATTGAAATTGTAGTGTCAAGCTTATCTCTAATGGTTTGCACTTTGTCACGGAAGCTATTTGGAAACATGTCCGGAAGGTCGACTGGAGAGAAGGTAGTTGGAAGTGGTGTTGATTTGTTCCTTGGCATTAGCTTGACAGTAATCTCGATGAGCTCTTTGCAGCTGGAACTTTCCAGGATCAGTAGTGTAGTGGGCTGATTTCGCTGCATGGACTATATTTGTGACATTCTTCGTAACGACTTCATAGATTTGGTTATGAATAGTGAGTCTGGTGGAAAGCCAGAACCTCTCAGCTTTACGGCGGTCTTTTTTAGCAGTGCAAAGCTGGTCCCTAACACCGCTATACCATGGAGAACACTTTTGAATTGTTGCTCTGCACTTGATAGCTGGGGCATGTTTGTCAAGTAATGAACGCAGGCAATTATCGAGTTGTTCTGCTGTACGAGGTAAGCAAATTGTTAGGTTAGCTTGGATGTCGTGCATTAATTTGGTTCTATTTATTATAGGGAGGTTTCACTTAGTAGCAGATAAAGGAGGTAGGTTAGGGACTGATACGTCAAGATGACATATAATGCATAGGTGATCTGATGCAAGGTCATTTGATACCAGATATAACCGTAGAATGTTATCATCAGGTCTATGAAAAATCCAGTATAAAATGTGACCATGTTTATGGGTGGGTTGGTTAACTGACTAACATTTTAATAAGGGACCTATCAATAATGCCTTGATTGCCTCTTCCAGATCGCATGTCTTATATGCTTCTGCACGGAAAATTTGACAGGGAATAAAGTTTTGTGTTCTAAAAACACATTTTGGCATTTTCGAATTGGTGAACTATCTACTGAATTGTCTTAGATGAAATTCCTGTATTGCTTCCTAAATATGTTGGTAGAGCATGTATTGTCGTCAAATGTTAATTTCGAAAAGATATTTCTTCATTTTGTGACACTTTTACAAGGTAATAATTTAGAGGCACTTGTTTTGACGGTACATATATTAAATTATAATCTGCCATATTGTATTCTTCCCTTTTACAGTGAATTATTGTATAGTATTGTGAAACATGGGCACACAAGGCCCTATGTGATCAAAACCACATATGTTGTCTAATATGTAATAATTACGTGTGCTCCGTAGGTTGCTAGATTTATTGTTGCTGTCCCAACAATGTTCGGGAGGATGCCTAATCTATCTACTTCGCATAATAAGAGGAAACAACTGAAGGCGCCATATGGTAGATTTGTTCGCGCTAGAAATGGACGTGTCAATTGGTGCCAGTCAATGGACACCAGCAAACTGTCGCCTTTCAGTGATATACATCATAAATGTATAGACAGGTGTATAATGAATACTGATCTAACCTGATACAGATTTCAAACTCACCTGTACCGGTCCGACAAGGGAATGGGATACCCCATCCTCTTTCATACTGATAAGCTTCCATGATGGTGGAATAAAAGAGAAACCGGGCTGGTATTCTCTCTCTACCGACAGTGGGACAACGACGGACGTTCATGACCACCTGAATAGGCACTCACATAAACAATTTGTGAGTAGTGGCATGCCAGGATAGCCCTATTCCAACGACTCTCTCACAATGGATAGGAGCCCAACATATCTATCTGCCTTTGATCCCTCGTCCTGTGATGACGCATGACCTTTCTTAAAGATATTCTAGGACCATATTTGTTAATGCAAAAAAGTCGTGGAATATCTCCCACTATATGTTGTAAAAGTAACTATAGGTAATTAAATATAAGCTCGTCCTCTGCAGTGGGCATTGTGGTTTTCGCTCCCAGTCAAGACGATAGTGTCTTTTCGAGATGTTGAGAAGAAAATTCAAGAGCTATCGTTACCTCTGTCTCAAACATTACTTGTTGGAAGAACGTTACTAGAGTTGCATAGTGATGATCACACACCACGTACTTTAGCAGTTACATGACGTTTCTGGCTCAAGTACGCAAAAACTGTTTCTTGAATGGACATACAATATTATTTTAAAATAGTGTCAAACCGTCTGCGAAGTTAAAGTAGGACTTCTAACGAAATAATAAGTACGTCACTTTTTATCAGTTTTCTTGAAGCCATCAGGGGTGATAGATGATGCACCATTGCCACTTAAAACACTTTGAATTTCAGCGCTACATGACCTATAGCTTAAATGAACCAGTCTTTCCCCACATCACTTGTACTTGTTTAGAAACAGTCCTCTTTTCTATGGATGACATCTTCATTTCACTTGTTTCATTACGATTTCTCACATTCATGTGTTACGTTTATGCTACTACAAATTGTAACAAGAAAATAGTGAAAACAAGAAGCTTTGCAAAACTTACTTTTCTAGAAAAAACAAGGTAAAGATGAGAAGAAACCGTACGGTTTCGTGAATTAAATTCCTAAAATGTTCAAGAATATTACAAAATATAGACAAACGTCTTATTAATAAAAAATCACTTATACATATATAACACATAATTAGTTATACGTATTTTTGATCTGCTTCAACGCTCAGCCCATTGTATCAATAAATCGTTAGATTAGGTATCGTGTAAGCGTTTGATGCATTTCCGATGATATCAAGAGTAAGCACCATTCTTATTATTCGTAGCATAAACTGCGACTTCCTTTTATTGTCTACATATATTTGAGTATATCTGCTTTTTTATATAGTTTTCTAACTTTACACAACGAATAAAAAAGATGGTATGCGTCTTCCCTCCATTAATAAATTCAAACATTCTACCCAGAGGACTTAAACAAGTGCTTGCCCTGAACAATGCCTTTTCGCAGTGGAACGCCACTGGTTAATATCCCTATCATGACTATTATCCTATTTATATGTTGATCGACTGGGATAGACGCAGACGTGGGTGGCACCATTCCTTTTCAATATAAATTTCAGCAATTTATTTATATTATTTTGGTGAAATAAAATGAATGTGAGTAAATGCGGACATAAAAAACCGTTTGAATTACGTATCCCACTTGGATTTTTTCCACTAGTACGGACTCTTTCCTAAACGATTTATGGCATCTAAGTCAAAGTTCACACAAATACTTAAATATGAAGAAAGTTTATTGTGTCTCATCGTCTCAGGAGCACATGTGATTTTTCTCTCGCTGTTTTGGAACTCAGAAGAAGAAAGGTAACTCCAGAATCAAATGGAAATATGAACTTCTCTCAACTCTGACTAAGAGTTTCTCTTCGTCGAAAAAGATCATTTATAGATTATCCATTAATCTTTTATGGGTTTAGAAGAAAAAATATTTTTTGGTGACGTAAAACAATTTTGGCGCTCAGGCAGATATATGAACGTTCTTTTCGGAAAATAAAATGACCCTGTTACACTTAATGGTAAAGCCGTTTAAGTAATGTTTAAGGTTAGCCCAAGATGTACTTTCACTACGGTTTAATGTCCATTTATCTCAGGATACAAATCACTAACGACACATGAGAGAGGAGCAACATTCATAACCATACCGTTAGGTCAATAACTAAACAAATAATAGAAATAGATGGTAGCGATCTTAACATAATAGATCGGAGAGGGGTTCGTGTTCCTGCTCACAATTGCCTTGCCTGGTCACGGGTCAATGACTGGTCAAAGGCAATATAGCATTCGGACTAGTCTTCGAGTACCATTGATTGGTGATTACCGCCCCTTTCCTGACAGGTACGTGTATTTGGTGGAGGCACGATCGGTATACTCTCAAGCACCACGCTAACCAATGGGATCTTATTTTCAAAGCCCTGATCTTTTAGCTGAAGTCCCTCTTGAGAAACTTAATCATAAATAATAAAGACGAGAGGGGTAACGAAACGCCATTTCCCTGGAAGCTGGTTAAGGTTCTGCAGCAAATGTAATTATGATTCTCTCCTCTGTCAAGCAGTTTTATTTTGCGTAAAACACATGTTCATGTTCCTAGACTAGATATAATATATGTAGTAATGTATTATCAAGATTCGTGTTTGTGCCAACGTAATGTTATACGGTTGTATATGATTGCTTTTAAAGGCTGAATAAAAGTTTGGAAGTGCATTTTACTCGTTCTTAATGGCCCAGTTGTCATTTTGGCATTCACTATTTCCAGCTGGATTGTACTCAGGATCAACATAACTTATACGTATCTTACGGGGAGAACACGTTCATTCATAGAGATTGGAGTTCATAAGACCTGAACTATTGCTACCTAACATGTGGAGACATAATTGGTCATTGGTCTTTTTAGCGATAAAACGTATGAAACTTGTTCTTGGAAGTAAGGAATTGTATTAAAAGCATATCAGTAAGTTCTGTCACAGAAATGTAAGCAAGGCAATAGCTGTAATTAAAAATTATACGTACATGTATGTAGTTTGTGATGACGTCATCTTAATAAATTCAGATGACCTACGTTTTAGTACAAATAAAGAGGAAGTGGATAATGGCTGGATCTACAGCACTGGCGTAAACCTTGTCATGGGATATGTTTGCTCAAGGTTTCTAGAACGTGCAGATAATATAATCCTAGATTTTTCAGCTTTGACAAGGGTAATTACTTACCCAAATACAACCAATAAAACCATATAGAACGATCTAGGATTTTTCAGAACCATATACTTTATAGTACATACTGAATATTTAAGACATAATGCACTTTAAAATGTTTATTTTATATTTGACGACGGTTGTCGAGAAACTGCAAGAAACACAGCTCATTGGAGGGGTAAGTGGGAGACCAGGTTCTAAAATAATTGCAATTGTTTGTGGATGTAATTTAATTTAATATGCATTGTTTAATGGTATCTGAAAAAATGAGCATCCATGCATTAACTTTCCATAATTAGTATTTATATTTTCATGGGTTCCAGTGCTATGCAGAAAGAAGTTTTGACATTTAACGTGTCTCTATTATATTGACACCTCATGTATAGGTTCCGCGTTTTTTATTGCCCTCTTGGAGAGCATTTTACATTTTGAAAAGAAAACACTTTTCAGTTATCGCTACGAACTGCCTGTAAATTATCCCTGCTTATTCCATGTATTTAGTGTAACGAGGTAATTAAGTAGTTATAAGAAACGTTGTGACAATACTATCTTTGATTTATCAATTTCCTTCATTTCAATAAATGACTCTCTTGTATCATTAACATACTAAATGCGTGGTCTCCGTCGGTTACTCGATTTATTGTTTGCGCGCAAACGATGTTTGGGTGGTTGTCAAATCTATATACTTCGCATAATTAGAGGAAACTACTGAAGGCACCAGATGGCAGATCAGTCCTCACTAGAAAGTGATGTCTTTAAATGTGCAAGTCAATGGACACAAGAAAACGGTCGCCGTTCCGTGATATACATCATAAATGTGTAGACGTGTATGATGGATATTGATCCAACCTGATATCGATTTAAATATTGACTCTACATGTCCGACAAGGGACAAAACCGGCTCTGCATACCCCATTTCCTTTCATATCAGTGACGGACTTTCATGATGGTAGAGTTAAAGAGAAACTGGGCTGGTAATTTGACTCTACTGACATGTTAAAACACGTGGCGATCATGTCCTCCTGGAAAGGTCAGTCAATACGGGCAGTCACATCACGTCCTGTGACCACTAACTACGAGGATATTCCTATCCCAAATGTATTCTTCACAATGGATAGGAGCCCAAACTACCATAAGATGAAACGAAGGGAAAGAACTGCCTTGACAAGGTACACGTTCTGACCGAACATGTTCCCTATTCGTTGGTGGACGCTTACCAGTTTCATGAAGTTCAGTCAATTTCTGCCACTATCTCTCTCTCTCTCTATCTCACTTCTGTCTGATGAATATTACATCTGTCGTCCCGTACGTTGAAGTAGGAAAAACTCTGGAAGTTCGATAAGGTAATGGGGTCTATGGATTATTCTCCACGAAATGTGTCATGATCTTTCTTCTTTCTACATAAACAATCATTTTAATCTGGCGGACATACTTGTCTATGATCTACTATCCAGTGATGTCACATTAACCTTTTTAAAAACATATTCTAGGGATCAGAATTATTAATGTTTTCAACCATGTTAAATACCTCCCCTTGTATGTTGGAATGGTTGCTATATGTATTTAACTATAAAGTCACCTCTTCCTCTGCAGTGGGGATTGTGGGGTTCTCTCCCGGTCAAGATTCTAGTGTCATTGCGAAATGTAAGAACACAAACATTCAGTTCTGGAAGGTTGTTTCGAAAGCTGCATAGTGATCATAACGCACCATATATTTCAGCATTTGCTCGTCGTGTCTGGCACAAGAAAAGCAAAGACTATATATCGAATGGTCCTACGCTATTATTTGAAAATGATGATTAACCTTCTACCAGGTTAACGTCGGACTGCTCCTAATGTAAGAGAAAGAACGTCCATGTTTAACAGTTTTCTTGAAGCCATCAGTAGTGATAGGTTATGCATCATTGCCATTTAAATATACTTTTGATTTCAGTACTATATGACCAATAGTTTAAACCTAAATGAGATCCATTAATAGACTACGGCACTTGTACTTGCATATAAACCGTCTTCTTTCATATGGATGACATCTTCCTTTTACTTGTTTCATTACTCTTTCTCATAATCATGACTTGTTAAGCGTAATATTTGGGTGCATTCATATTCGGTTCTTACAACAAATACTTCATCAGATTATGTCTCGTATAAGCTTTTGATGCATTTTGGCTGTTACAAAGCGTATAATATTATTAATAGTATTCGTAGCCGAATTTGCGACTTCCTTTTATCGTCTACATTTATTTGATTCTATATATTTTTTTTATAATTCTACACAGTGACTTTAAAACAATCCCACGCGTCTTCCCGCCATTATTAATTTCAATTATTGTACCCCACAGGTTTTTAACAAGAGTTTTCCCTCAAGTGTCTTTTTTATTTATTGTTTCAACACAACTGATTAGGATGACTATCATGCTTTGTCTGTTTCGCGACACTTATTTGCATGTCAGTCAACTAGAGCAGAGAGAGAGGTCGTAAAATGCATTAGCAACATAAATCTGAGCAATTGATTTATATTGTTTTCAGATATAAAATGAATGTGAGTAAATGCTGACATAAGAAAATCGTTTAGATAACGTATCTGTCATGGATTTTTCGCACCAGTTGTGAATGTACGGACGTTTGTTATTACGATTAATGGAATCTAATTGAAAGTAGACACAAGTACATTATGATGAAGAACGTTTGTAATATCTTTTCGTCTCAGGGACAAATGTGACCTTTTCTGGTTGTTTTAGAACTAAGAAGAGGAAATACAACTTCACGATCGCATGGGAATATGAAATTATCTTTGCCCTGTCGAAGAGTACAACCTCGTCGAAGACGGTCACATATAGATCCTTCTTTGATCTTCTTTGGGTCCTTACGAATAGTTATATTTTCAGTGACAATGAATAATTCTAGCTCACGTGCGAATACAGGAACTTTCTTTTGGAGAATAACAAGACCCTGTTATACTCCTTGGTCAAGCCATTTCAGTACTTGTGAGGTGTCATCCCAAGATGAACCTTTGCTAAGCTGTAACACCTAGTTACCTCAGGATACAAATCACGAACGACACGTGAGCGAGGAGCAACATACATCACCATACCCTGCGTTCAATGACTAGACAAATAATGGAAATAGATGGTAACAATCATACCATATTAGATCCGAGGAGGACTCTTGTGTCTGCTAACATGCGCCTTGTTTTGGTACCGGTCAATGACTGGTCACTAGCCATATAGCATTAGGACCGATCTTTGAGTACTAGTCATTGGTGATTACCGTCTCTTTTCTTTTAGAAGAGCGTATTTGGTCGGGACGGAATCGATATACATGTAAGCACCATTCTATGGAATGAGATAAGGACTGAATTACTCCTTCCCCATGACCCATTGTAATCCGTCTGGAGTCTGGAGACATCCATTGTGGGAATTAAATTTGTTTCGAATGCTTGAAACGCGTTGATGGTTCTCCTGCTAATTCTGATATTGACTGTAATTATGTCACGCTCTTGGAGAACTTATACAAAGAAGCAGTGAGATCAGGATTATGATATCCTGTTGCTCTTAGTTATCGTCATTTTGCCACAATCAGCCTGCCATCCACATGAAACAGGGCGGTTTCTAAGCATGTACAAGTTGTGTAGGGCAAGACTGAATCTCTTTACATTTAAGCTATATCCGCCTCTATTAAGTGAATATCTTTATCTCACTTATCCACTCTGGTGGCAAAGGATACAAAAATCTGTTATTCAGGAAGAGAGGAGGTTTACCAAATTGTCCCCCTCCCAGCGCCAATCGGTTTATAGGCAGGAACGTATACAATATGTATGGTAAACCTGTTATATCAGTCCACTTAGATCTCCATTTACACCCCATGTTGCTATCATAGGGCTGCTTTGCAAATGATTGTTTAAGGACCAGGAGATTGATCACTTCGTAAGGGGTGATCTGATACCAACACTCTAGAAAGACATTCGTTTTTGATGCTATCTAACCGTTACACTGTTATGCTTCAACCATGAATACTGCTACACGGAAATACTCATTTATTAAGTCGGAAATTCCGCAAGGACATATGCATGCCTTCCTTTTACGAAACAAGAGGCTTTGAAACGTAGGGCATTGTTGCTAGTCCCGATAGCTTAGCACATAATGTTTCCTCTTACTATGACACTCTTCTGAAGTGCTTCTTAGACTTCAGAGCTTACCTTATACATGCAGTTGTAGCTGTAAAGGGGATCTTCTCCAACTCTGCAATGATATTCACTTGCATATTTCTAACGTCTTTTTGAATCATATATATATATTGAATGACTCATGTTCAATATGCAGAGCTCTTCCTTAGAGCCTAGATGTGCAAACGCAGAACCTGAATGAACAGAACACCAGTCTCTCCCCTTTTTCGTCACTGAATGCTATTTCATTCTGATTGCCCTAAGAAAAAAGATCTTTATTTTGACCGCCGAAAGGGCTCTAAGCCAAGCTCTTTAAAGTGATATGGTCGGTGTTCAGGTAACACGCTCATTGTATACATTCCTTCTGCACATCTATTACCTGGAAAGGCTCAGGGTAAAAGTTTTGTAGTGCTCTTTCTTTTGTAAGGGTGAGACGACAGCCATCTCGATTAGCCGTTGCTCCTGCCCTGCATCCTTCTTCCAATAATTCCAAACGTTTCTGTTCATAGGCCCGGAGACTGTATAGTTTATATAGACCTTGGCGTTGCGTGTTTTCAACTTTACATATAGTACCACCAGCTTTTTCTCGACATTTGAATTTTCAAATTATATGCTAATTTATTTGACATGACCTGCACATCGATACCGTTCAGTAGGTCAATGACTATTTGATATACAATCATGCTATTATTCTATAGTAATTTGGTTATGACTACTTTCACACCTAAATAAATCTAAACTGCATGTAGTTCCATCTAATCCAGGATTTGATATAAATTTTTGGTGAATGTCATGGCCATCATGAAGTAAATTTGTGTCTAGCATGACATACAAGCTGGTATATGATAAAAAGGTGATACCAACTTAAAATCCCGCCATAATATCATCGGGCAAGAACCAGTTGTCAAAGATACCACGGTTAAGAAACGGTGTGCATAACTATGTAAAGAGAATTGCAGTAGAGCAGGTTATAATCGACCTTTTTAGAGCCTAATAAAAGGCATATTTATTTCATGACGCAACAACCCATGTTGGATGATACAGCTTAATTCACGAGCGCATTGACGCTGGAGACAGTGTAGTCAACCTCGTGGATGCAAACATTGACGTTACATGCTTTTCCAATTCACAGGTAGTGCTATCAGATTTGTCAGTACTGGAGATTTTCTAATTATATGCTATGTCATTTGGCATGGACTGTGCATCTATATCCTTTAGTAGTTCCGTGACTGGTTGATCCATAATTGCCTCTTAGAGTTCCTCAGATAAGATAGGTCCTGTAGTTGGCCCATATTATTCGAGGACTATCATTGCACGGAAGCTGGAAAGATTGTGCTGATTCTTCTTGGAAGAAAGTATTTGCACCATTCGAATCGCGGATTCTGGCGAACATGAAAGTGCAAAACATCTGACAGCATTTGCTTTTTCAGGGTCAGGATTGCACAACCAGGTGATTTTGGAGGAAGTGGGGATCGGGTTCGGTTTTTGACCGGAATTCCGAAATTGTATATAGTCAATTGTATCGGGTATTTTGAAGTACAGAAAAATATCTTCTTGATCTTTAAAGCCAAGATAGAATCTCTCTGTTAGTTTTGTTTTGTGAAAACCCTTAATATTTTGGCTGAAGACCCGTTTGATAAGCTTAATCTTAAAATAAATATGCTGCTCGATTTAGCATCTACAAGACGAGGGTGGTAACTAAATGCTTTTTATATGGAAGCTGTTTAAGATTATACAGCAATTTTAGTTATGTTTCTCTCCTCTGTCAAGCAGTTTTCTTTTGCATAAAACACATCTTCCGTGAATAACTGGGATGATCAAGATAGGTGTTTGTGCCAACATAGGAATTCATGGTTCTATTTGATTGCTTGTAAAGGGTGAAGAAAATTTGGAAGTACATTGTACTCGTTTTTAAATGCCCAGTGAACATTTTTGCATCGACTATTTCCAGCTGGATTGTACTCAGGATCAACATAGCTTACAGTTACCTTTACCTTACAGAGAGAAAACATTCATTCAAAAATATTGGAGTTTATAAGACCTTAACTATTTGTACATAACGTGTGGAGACAGAATTGGTCAGTGGTCCTTTTAGCTCCAAAACTTATGAAACTTGTTCAAGGAAGGAAGTAATTGTATTAAAAGCACTTATGACAAATTTTGAATGAAGGATGTAACTGAATTAGAAGCATATGGTAAATTTCTGTCCCAGAAAGGGAAGCAACACACATCTATAATCAAAAGGTATACGTACATGTCTGTAGTTTGAGATGACATCATCCCGATAAGATCAGCTGATCTAAGTATAATCTAGTACAAATGAAAGAGGTAGTGGATACTGGCTGGACCTGCAACGTTTGATTCAGACTTATTATGGATTATATTTGCTCTAGGTTTCAAAAATATGGCGAATAATGGAGTTTTGTGCTTAGACAAATGTAATTACGTACTGAAACAAGACCAAAAAAACACCAGATAGACTGTTCTAAGATGGCTAAGATTTAAGGAAATCTAATTTTCCGTGTAAAACATAAAATAAGTTTGAGGATAACGGCACATGCGAATATACTATTTTATCACCATTATAACAGGTTTAAAGACATAGTTTGCAGAACTGCATACGAAATACTACATACTGGGCATTGAACGCATAATGTAAATTGTAATGTTTACTTTTTATTTAAAGCAGTTTGCCGAGAAACCGCCTGAAGCAAAGCCCATAGACAAGGTAAGCCAGGGTCTAAAACAATTGCAGTTATTTGTGCACGTACATTAATTCGATGTGTATTATTTTGTGATACCAATATAATGCTTATCCATGCATCAAAGTTCCTAAATAGTATATATTTTGTTTTTTTGTCTTGAGTTCTAGTGTTATGCAGAAAGAACGTTTGATATTTAACGTGTCTTAATTACACTAGCACCTCCTTTAATGTCATGCATTTTTGATTGCTCACTTGAAGAATAGTTTACATTTTGAATGAAAAACACATCTCAGTTATCACTATAGACCGCCTGTACATTTGGCGTTCTTATTCCATATTTTTAGTGTAACGAGGTAATTAAGTAGTTATAAGAAAAGTTGTGACAGTACTTTCTTTTTTTATCAATTTACTTCATTTCAATAAATGACTATCTTGTATTGTAACATACTGCAATAATTATCATCCAAGCTTCCACCAATACATGGTGGAGTGAATACACATGTTTCCGTTTATAAGATGGAACACGAAGTGCCAGTTAGCTACTATTGCCAGATCAATAAACATTCCCATCAGCATCCTCATGAAACGTGATTGAAACATGCTAAAGTATGTGATGACACGATATATTCTTGCTTTACGTTTGTCACCATATCATATACTCTTTTGACCTATTCGATTATTCGTCAATATTCCTTAAAAATTTACCTTAACATAATAAAGTGTAGTGAAATTGTTTAATTTGCGTTTCATCCTTTTCAAAATGGCGATGTTGAGAAAATTCATTACCGACCTCATTATATATCCTTATACACGTGCAAATATAACATAGAACATAATTTTGTGTTCTAAAGAATCATTTATGCATTTCAATATCAACTAAATTATCCGAGTTCGGAGTTAAAATCCATTTATAATTCTTAAAATGTGCATTTTATGCATGTATCTTCTTTGCTTAATTTTCTTGCACCTTTCAAGCCAAGCCGTGTCCATTAAAATTAGACCATTTCCCTTCTCCGTCATCTGCTTGTAGGAGTGTGTCGTTTACCCATCTTTCATTCGAAATAATATTTTTCCATTTCGTGAAATACTTTAATATAATATTTTATAAGTGTTTTTGTGCCAGTACTGGCACTTCATATGTTAATTTAGAACTTCTTTTAATATATTCTTTCCTTTAGAGTGAAATATTGTATAATTGTTGTGTAACATGGGCACGGAAATACCCTATGTGATTTTAACATGTACTAAATGCGTGGTTTCCGTCGGTTGCTCGATTTATTGTTCATGCCCGAACGAAGATGTGGGTGGTTGCCGAATCTGCAAACTTCGCAGAATAAGAGGAAAAGATTGTGTAACATGGGTTCGAAAAGGCCCAAAGTGATTGTAACATGCGCTACATGCGTGGGCCCCGTAGGGTGCTCGATGTATTGTTCATGCACCAAGGACACTTGGGTGGTTGCCGCAACTATATACTTTGTAGAATGAGTGGAAATTACTTAACATACCAGAATGCAGATCAATCTTCACAAAAAATGGATTTGTTTCCAGGTGTTGATCAAGGGACACCAGTAAACGGTAAGGATTCTGTGACATACATCATATATGTATAGATAGGTGTACGATGCATACTGATCCAACCTGACACCACTTTTGACATTGTCTGTACATTTCCAACAACAAAATGGAACTGGCTCGTAATACAACACGTCTTTATATACCAGTGTTGATCTTTCCTAATGGTGGAGTTACAGAGAATCTGGGCTGATATTCTCCTGAAACCAACATAGGAACAACATGTGGCATTCGTGTCCTCCTGAATAGGTCAGTTATTACGGGCAGTCTCATCACGTCCTGTGAGTACCGACATACGAGGATACCCCTGCCCTAACGTTTCCCTCACAATAGATTAGGAGCCCAACATACATATGATGAAACGGGAAGCTCTGCCTTGACAAAGAGCTGGCTCTGATGGACCATGTTCTCTACTGGTTGGTGAATGCTTACCAGTTTCATGAAGTTAAGTGTGTTTCCGTTACTCTCTCTCACTCTTATCTGATGACTTTCTACCTGTCGTTTCGTACGTTGAAGTAGCGAAAGCGCTGAAAGTTGGATAAGGTTATGGTCTCTCCGGCTTCTTCTACCTGACATGTGTAAAAAAATCTTTCTTCTTCATACAAAAAAATCCTTGCAATCTGGATGCCTTCCAAAGACAAAATTGCGCACATACTTGCCTTTCATCTATTTTCCAGAAATGACATACAATTTCTTTAAAGTATTGTATATATCCGAATTATTAGTGCATTTATTATTGCATGTTGCAAAGGTTGCCATCGGTATTTGACTATAAAGTCACCTCCTCCACTGCTTTGGGGATTGTTGGGTTCGCTCCTAGTCGAGATCCTAATGTCTTTGTGAGAAGAACACATTTCGAGGTGCATCATTACCTCTGTCTCAAACATTCAGTTTCAGAAGAATGTTACCAGGGCTGCATACTGATGGTCACACACCAAGTATTTGAGCATTCGCCCGTTGTGTCTGGTACAAGAAAACAAATACAATTTCTCAAATGGCCCTGCACGATTATTTTAAGTAGAGGTCTATCCTTCTAAAAAGCTAAAAATAAATCATCAGATTAGGTCAGGTGTAAGCTTTTGATTCATTTTGACTGTTATTAAATGTATATTACCGTTCTTCTTATTCTTATCCGAAGTTGCAACTGTATATCATCTACATATATTTAAGTATATCTGTTCTGATTGTATATTTTTTCAAATTTTGCGCAATTAATATAAAAAGATTTTATGCATCTTCCACCATCAATAGTTTACTTCAATCATTGTACCGCAGAGGTTGTAACAAGAGATTTTTGCCCTCAAGAGTGTATTTTGTGGTTTTAACATAACTGACTATCATACGATGCATAAATATTATGCTTTGTCTGTTTGCGACGCTTATTTGCACGTCAGTTAACTGGATCAGACTCATGTCGTAACATTCATTAATAATATACATCTGAGTAATTGACTTATATTGTTTTGCGGATATAAAATGAATGTGAGTAAATGCCGACATAAAAAGACCGTTTTGAGCACGTATTTTACATGAATGTTGTGCACTAGTTGTAAAGGTAAGGGAGCTGACTGATGTGATTTATGGATTGTAAGTCAAAGTAGACACACGTACATGAAGATGAAGAACGTTTACAATGTATCCTCGTCTCAGGGGCAAATGTGGTCATTTTCTGGTTGGTTCGGAAATCGGAAGAAGAAATATAACTCAGTGATCGCATTGAAATATGGAATACTCTTTGCCCTGACGTAGAGAACCTCTTTTGGTCCTTTATGGTTCCAACGAATGACTCTAGCATGTGTAAATATTTTATTGGCATTATATCAGGTTTAAAGACAGATTTTGCTTTACCATATACTATATAGTACATACTGGATATTGAAGACATAATGTAAATCGTAATGTTTACTTTATATTTAACGCAGGTTGTCGAGAAACAGCAGGAAGCAAAGCCGATGTACATGGTAAGTGGTATACAAGGGTCTGAAATATGTGCAGTTGTTTGTACACGTAGATTAGTTGTATGTGTTTTGTTCAGTGATATCTCAAAATATGTGCATCCATGCATCGACGTTCCTTAATTAGAATGTCAATTTTCATTGTTTCCAGTGTTATGCAGAAATGTTGTTTGATATTCAAAGTGTCTCAATTATTCCGAAACCTCATTTATAGATGATATGTTTTAGAATGCTATCTTGAAGACCATTTTACATTTTGAATATAAAACACATTTCAGTTATCAATACAGACTACCTGTACAGTTTGCTTGCTTATTCCATGTATCAATTGTAACGAGGTAATTAAGTAGTTATAAGAATGTTTTGACAATATTTTCTTTGCTTTCTTGGTTTACTTTACTTCAATAGATTACGACAATGTATTATTAACATATTTTAAGAATTATCATTGCAGAGGAGTGAATAAAAATGTTTCAGTTTAGAAGATAGAGTACTATATGCCAGTTGTTTACTGGTGCCGATTCACTAAACACGCCAATTAACTTCCTCATTAGGAAATCATCCTGACGTATATGGTTACTAGATGTGTTCTTGCTTCTAGTTTGCTTGCATATTTTCTACTCTTCTAACAATTTTGAGTATCAATATCGCTTAGTAAAATTGCCAATACTTATCCAAATATCAAAAACTTGTTTAATTTGCGTTTCACTGCGTTTGAAAGGGGTGACGCTAAACATATTCATTGCCTCATTATCGTCGTGTTAAAATGTGTTTTCCTAAGAGAATCTTTCTAAAATTCAAAAAAGGTATTGACCTTTGCAAGTGTTATGCATAATCTTTAGCAAAGGGGAATGAATAGGTCAAAAAGGCACACATACACACACTCACATACATCCATCCATACATACATACATACATACATACATACATACATACATACGTACATACATACATGCAACACCTACATGCACACCTAAATACATACACACCTACATACATACACACCTACATACATACACACCTACCTACCTACCTACCTACCTACCTACCTACCTACCCACCTACCTACCTACATACATACATACATACAAACATACATACATACATACATACATACATGCATACATGTGTATCTTAGACTGTGATACGTTTTGAATGATATTTGTTAAGTTAGACTAGCACCAAAGATTTTCTTCATGTCCTTAGTTTGGCTTTCAAAGTAATAATAACAAACAGTGCATAATAAGGTTTGAAATTCTCTTACATAAATGTTTAGTTTCCATTGAGCATTTGATTCCATGCTAGTTTTATTCTGATTGCATTTGACTGTGTCATCGTGGACATGGCAGAACAAATTATTGTAAAATTATATCAGTTTTCGTTTTCATTCAAATGATTAGGTGGTTACAAGTCTTGCATGTGTACAAAAAGCCTAAAACGATTGTTAGCTAATCAGCATTTCATTAATGCAATTAATCGAATTGCTGTTTTATGCTTGTGCGTTAAGGTTTTCTGTTATTTATTAATTTGAATTGCTATTTTTCTGCAGAGCGATAAGACCAAATGGATCCTAAAGAATATCGAAGTTAATAAATGTTTATGCAACCAGGAAAGTGAAGAGAAAAAGTAAGCTCTCTATTGATCTTTTTGAATTTGTCTTTTTCAGTGTATTGTATATTAATTTATTATTATATGGCGTATCATGGATATTAAATCATTATTCATTATTGAATACACATCCGGTACCTTTAAATATAGTGCCTTCCCTGACGTCTACAGGTCAATCTTTTATAAAGAATTGGAACAAAGATGTATATTTCTAAATTGATGTCAGTACTTGTGATGTTGTTCACCTAAGATTATTTGGGAATGGTAAAGAATCTAATATTGCATAAGCAAAGCCGTACTCATGTTTAACTTCAAGTTATATAATCCTGCAAATTTGAGTTTGCATTTCCAGATTTTGATCTTTATGTCCCTGTCTACTTATATTTATATAAAACGTCTTGCCAGAGTTTTTTGTTAATCAATACAATATTATGTCACACTGCGCAATGGATACTATCTCTGTTGCAGCCTTTGTCATTGTGAGAAGATCCAAGAGGAAAATGTGAGTAATGCAGAATATCCACAAGACGAGAGCGATACGGAACCCACGAATTCCTTCGGGAAGATTACGTTTGTTACTGCAAATTACACCGCAAAGGTAACATCATTCAGATTTGTATTTCGACAATCATCTCATCGCTTCATTTCTTGTATGATTGTTTGTAGTCGTCATTTTCTTCATTGATGTATTTTGGAATGAAAATGGAGTTGATGTGCTTGATTTTCCTTCAAAGGCAAGCTCAAGGGAGAGAACTATATTGTTCATACATTTTCTCATTACAAGAGCGCATTCGATATATTATATTAGTTAGGACTTGTACAGAACCAATAACCGCAACGAATTTACGCTGAAAGAAAATTATTATATCTTTTTATGTAAATATATATCTATATATATCTATATATATATATATATATATATATATATATATATATATATATATATATATATATATATATATATATATATATATATATATATATATATATATATATATATATATATATATATATATATATATATATATATATATATATATATATATATATATATATATATATATATATATATATATATATATATATATATATAGCCATCTTTCTCCAATTTGTTGTTCCCCATAGTTATAGCAAATTGAAAACTTGGTCACCATTTCCCTCGTATTCAGAAACAACTTTGTCAGCTATGTGCATCTATCAAAATAAACGTAGCTTCAACTTCGGAAGAAATTAATAATGTCTGTGTTTGATCGAAGCTACGAGCCCTATCTTCCCACAATAGTCACCAACTATTCAGTTTAATAAAACTAAACCGATTCAAATACTGTCACGTACCTAAGTATCCCAGACGGTCATAGAAGTAACATTTATAAATCTAATACCGAAGAAAATAAATTAATTAAGTTATAATTAATTAAGTTCACTGATGCTTCAAATCTCAAGAATTTCAAATGATGTTCTAGTGACAAAATGGAATAAACACGTACTTCCTATTTTGCTAGTATATGTAATGTCTGTCATACCCAAAATGTGTAGTCTTATTAATTTCAAACGAAATATTTTCGCTATGCCTCTCACTCACCCGATTTTAATTTTGTTTCCGTTATTTTTAATATTGCTTTGAATATTTTTAGTTCCGTTTATACGTTTCATTTGGTTATAATTGTCAATGCGTATTTATGTATATTTTATTACAAAATCGACTATTATAGGTAGTTACTGGTAGTAATACATTCTTTTTATTTGCGTAACTGTTTTTATATGTGTATTGTTTATGTTTATGTTTTTGTTATATATATATATATATATATATATATATATATATATATATATATATATATATATATATATATATATATATATATATATATATATATATATATATATATATATATATATATTCATGCATGCGTACATGCATACATACATACAACCATAGAAACATACATACATGCATACATATATGTGTGTGCATGTGTGTGTATGTGAAAGTGTGTGTGCAAGTCAGCTATACATTAATAACAGTACGGGACATCGTACAGGAAAGTGGATAATGTTATCAAACTTTAAGACCGAATGATATTCGCGTCTGTTTCTCATTGAATGCACATTCCCTCGTCATGTCTTAACCGAAATTCATACTTTTTACAACCTAATATTTGCACGTAATTTAAAATAAATTTTCAAAGCGCAACATAAACGAAAACGTAGATATATCTGGACATGTTCATTAGTACCTGTATTGAAATCATGAACTCAAATTAGATATTATAGATACGTCTGTTCATTTTCATCGCATTTACAGAGGCATGCCTATAATATAGTTTGCATAATATATAGCGTTAATTATAATTATGTTTGTTTTATCTACTCCTTAATATTATTTCAGTAAATATTTGGTCAAGGCGTCATAGGAATCATGCAGTCTAAAAGAGTATGTGTTATGAGAAGCATGGTTTTCATAATGGAGAAGCCATTATTCCTGAGAGACGATTTATCTAAATAAAGCAAAGCAACTATACGTAAATATAACTCAAAATCGTCAGAAATCTTATTTTTACGGTTTAATTGATATATAGACTTAATGGAAAAATAATGTGTAATAAGTAAAATTATGAAAGCACACTTTCACTTATTACCTATCTATTCTTATTATATTTTATTTTGTAGCAGAGAATCCTGTTATCAAAAACTAGTCACATCGGACTCGTTCTTGGCACAAATGGGAACTACTGTTGCATAGATGTACCGTATTTAAGATGTATTTATTAAAGTGTTAAGCCTGTCCTTAAGTTCGCCTACATTAAACAATTTCATGTCCGGTTGATCTATACACGATCTGATTATCCCTACAGAGACACATGATAAACTGGTATTAGGCAATAATGAACATAAAATATCCCGAGCATAAATTATCCCACTTTAGTGAAATTATTTCCCAAATCATTGCATATTTTTGGTAGTTTGTTGTAACCCTTATTCAAAGCACTTTAGCAAGCAGATTATTCGTTACTCTTTCATATAGACCTTTATATCAGCATACATTTATTAGTATCTGGGTAAGTTCAATCTATATTTTCATTTAAGCTTGACTATGTAGGATCCATAGCACAACGGTGGGTAAATGGCTTTTTGGGTAGTATATGATTTAGGATGTTAATTATTGCTTCCGACTTTTTCAGTATGTCCGTGTTGATAGTACTACTACTAAACCTTCCACAGTATTGAAGGTAATGAAGGATGAATGGAAGTTGGATACGCCACATTTGCTAATTGATGTGGCCGGTAGTACGAAACATTTTGAGAACTCTCGTTTAGCAGAATCATGCCAGACTAGTCTGATGAAGGCTGTAAAAGACACAGGTAAAAAGGAACAATGATATACATTTTTTAATGAGTTGATATTCTGTAACTTTCAGATATTTTAAGCATATCACACTATTCAATCCGAAGTGTTTGAACAAAGACAATGATGCTATTTTATATTCTTGCAACACCTAATACAAACACTATTGCAGTTTTTAGTCTATATATACACTTATTCAATACATTTTTTCCCATCAAATCTAAATCGGTATAAAAGTAAGCCGTTCCCATTGCATACTTCAAAAGAAAGCTATTTACATAATATAATTTTCAATTCAACAGGAGTTACATACCTTTAATCCCTTTATACCTCTTGCATTGTTATGTACCCAATTTTCCTAGTTCGGCTAGGAATCTTGATCTGCTCTCAAGCATCCTTCCGAATTTCCGCACGTTAATCAATTAGTGTCTTTATATTCAATTCACAAACCAAAAGCTAGCATCTTCTTTCGTCTATTTGTTGATTTATGCGAACACCATACACTTCGGCATGAAATTCCCAGCAGCAGGGGAGGATCGTTTTCGTTGAAAGAGTATTAAGTAGATGAAGTCAGGTCAATGATACCGAATTGTATTTTAGTTTGTCTTCCGTAAATATTTAGGTCCAAAAACTTATTAAGCTAACTCTCGAAACGTACGTGACGATACAGTGGACACTGATGGGCACTTTTTAATATTAGCATGGTAATTCAAACTACTAAAAAGAAGTGTCATAATGTAGAGATTTGTATGTATGAAAATCGATTTTCCAACTTTATTGATAATTGTTATAATTAAGTTAAGCAGTTCTGTATTAATCAGACCTTTAAAAGATTGCATTGTCTCCAATTAGCAACACAAGTTATAGAATATACACACCAATCGTCTAAAGGTCTGTCTGCAGCACACCATAACCATATATATAGGATGTCTCACGTCATGTAATTCAGGCAACCAGCCTTAGATTGATGAAAAGGTTTGCTTTTCCAGCTTTTTACCATACAATGTACATGAGTTATAACAGCAGAGTGTATATCATCCTATGTGTGGTTTCCGCGACACAACTTTAAGAATAACTGTTAAATTCCTTCCAAATAAAATATGCGGTTGTTTGTTGATAACATCAGAAGTTCAACGTTTAATTATCAACGATGTGACTCACATTGCCCAGCAGGTACCCATTCTGTTTAATTTATTATAACTTTGCACATGATTGATTTAGCAAGAAACGTATTTGGCCTCCATGTTTCTCTATTCCAGTATGAAATTTACTTTCGCTGCTAATATCTCTTACTGATTTTCGGTCATAGATCCAACACGCCAGTAAGAATCATATTTGGAGAATGGAATCAACTGGTCTTAATATATTTATTTAAAACCACTAATGTAACAAACAGGTTTCGTATGAACCTGTTGGTGAAATAATATCCTCGAAATGTCGAACAATTGCAGGCAAACCATTCTTGGTGATCCTTGGTGATAGTAAAAACAGATTTCTTTTACGATGTTTCTGCAAATCGTTTTACATAGAAATTACCTTGCAACTTATGCAACTCACGGTTAACGTTGAATTTTAACGAATCTCATTAGGCTATGTCATATGTTTAAGATGTATTTAATTAAAGCAATTGTACACTCATCAAAGTGTATACTGAAACTTCAAATACAGTTGGTTATTTTTGTTCAAAACCAAATTGGTTATATGTAGAAATATTCAGAAATACATCTACATATTATTCCATGCTGCTGGTATTACGGGATGGATTGGAATTGTTTTTATTTTCGTATCTTTTTATGTACATTAGCATCAACCTCAGGGATTTACATATGTTGACCACATTAGCCAAGCAGCTGTTACTAGAGTTTGGAAATCTAGATAGATAACTTGTGTGTAATTCAGAAAACACTGAAACCATGTCATTTCCGCAATCTTTGGCGAAACGTACTTCTACTATTTACCCCAATTTGTTTCAAATACGACTGATTCAGCATGTTCATGCCCGTGCAGAAGTGTTTGGTTACCTAAGCCACTAATGCTATTCATCAGGCAAGCGTTTAAATTTCTCATAGAGAAAAAAGTAATGTGAAATCGCGATATTTATTCATCTGTTTTCCTGCATATGGAAGTGTGGGTCAGGTGACCATAGAGGGACATAACGTATGCCGGAAATTAGCCTTAAGTTGTGTTACAATTCTCAAATTGCTAATCTTCCCATTGATTAACGTTGTGTTACTATTCCAAAATAGCTAATCTCAAGCTAAACAGCTAATCAGAGTTTCTAAGAACAAATACATTATTGTATGATGAATCATAAAAGTTTATGCATACGTTCTTTCCTATCATTAATCTAAAACTTCGGATATAGATACATGTTCCACAGCATATGTAACTTATATTCATATAAGGCACAAGAGCACCTTTATCATTCTCAGAGGTCGTAAAATTAAAAGTTAGTTGGAGATCTAACAAATCATTTAAGTGAATGAATATATTTTGTTGACTAATACTAGAATTTATAAATCATGATGTTGTCTGTAACATTCATCAATGATTGTATATGTATTGGCATAATCATGTATTTATACCATATTATAACTATCAACACATATTATAAAAGTCAATCAAAATTCACTTTTTTGAGATAGACTGTCAAGGGGTACATAACTGTTCAAGGTAAGAATGTGTATGTGTACTGTTGACAATGGCGAAAACAAACTTGTAACAATTTGTAAGAATGTTCTGAAATATTTGGAATTATATAACAAAACAAATTCAAACATATTCATATTCTGTTTTCGAGTTTAATAGACCAAACTACTTCCTTATATTTTATCATGTAGGTATGGCCACAGTAAGACAATTTATTATAAAAAGTGTCCATTTAAATAGCACCACATTAATATTTGCTTACATCTGAGTGTTATATATATATATATATATATATATATATATATATATATATATATATATATATATATATATATATATATATATATGACATTTTCTGTATATGATAATATGATTTTACTACCTTGGTTAATTCGGCTACGTATTCAAGACAAGACTTTATGCTTCAGATGTTTGTTAACCAACCATTTACAGAAAATCATACATTTTATTCGTTTGAAGTATTCTCATAAGAAACGAAACACCAATATATTTGAACCGACTCTTCGATATTAAAGATTCAATTGACAGTCTGGCTGACCAAGCTATTACCAATCAAAATTTCTCAGTCTGTCTCGTCAGACTTTCTTTCATGAAGCTATTATCATAATTGCGATGTAGTATCCTTGTGATTAAGCTCCGACGATTCGTTTGAACACACTTCTAGAAATGCCCGGAAGATGTACGATCTTTCATTTCAAACTATAGAAACTTTGAACCACTCATATCAACGTTATTCCTATTATCACATAATAAACTCATGCATGTCTAGATTTGAAGACGTGTCGTCCACAGGAGCAACGTAAGCAAGAGTCCGAGACTATGGAAAGCTGCTTCTTTCTTCGCTTTTCTCAAAATATTCCCCGGAATTTGAAATAAGGAAGTTATATGCAAATAATGTGGAGAGCATGTATATTATACCTGATAGATACAGAAAAATCTTAGATCTGCGAATGATGAATGTTGTTTGAGCAACGTATTTTGTATGTAAACCTTGTGTTCTTTTGAGGAAATAAACGTTACATAATTTCAATATATATACTATCAAGCACTTGCCGAAGGAATGATATGATGTTACTTGATGTAGAAAATCCACAAGAGAAGCACGTTTTAGTTTTATAATACCAGATTGAGAAATGCAACTTCACCATGTATACATATTCTCTGCCGTTTACGATTTGGTGATTCGTATTGTTACAAGAGTGAATTACGTTTTAAGTTTTCATTGGAAAATGTCATTTATACATGTCGTTTTGGGGCCCCGAGTGACCGAGTGGCCTAAAGCGCTCTCCGTTACGGATCACTGCCATCTCACCTCTGTCGGCGTGGGTTCGAGTCCAGGATTCGGCCAATGTGGGTATGTGAGAAAGCTTGCCAGTAGCTTCCCGTGGGTCGGTAGTTCTTTTCGGGGTTTTCCAGGGTTCTCCCTCCACCATTAATACTGGCCGCCATGCATAGCCTATCGTGTGCTGAAAAATGGCGTTAAACCCAACAACAACAACATGTCGTTTCGCCTGAGCCGTCTAATGTTACTGAACCTTAGTCTGTCTCAAAGGTTTTACCGAAAGCTGTGGAACGATACGAAACGATCTTTTCATTACTAGTATGGAAGGTATCCACCTACAATCATGAGAATACACATGACCATAAATATTACTGCTTTAAAGATTATAACATTCATAATTTCCATACAGCGCCCTCTTAACTCAATGATAGTTATGGCTGAATTCCTTGACCAATTTTGTCTGGGGAGGGCACAATTTGAAAGCCACCATGTCGTTGAATGTGCAGTTTTCTAGCATATTAGCAGCCCAACAACAAGTAAACAAAAGATAAAATAAACAGAGTGTAATTCTTCATAGGGCGAACATTGATGAGATGTTGTGGAATAGTGCTCAAAAATAAAGAAAGTTTTTGAATAGCTGAATAATATTCAGAATGTTTTCGAATGTTTCGCTTATCACCTCTGTGCTGCACATAATATTCAAATACCTCTCCTATTAATTTTACTATTGCATGTAAGTATGAAAACCATGCACTCCTCGACGTTACTTATAATAATAATAATCGAACAGAGGTATAAGAGTAACCCTTTCAAAACAGTTCTTGCTATAAAACCCGCATTTGTGTTTACGTGTTTGTGATCATATGAAATTAATAGAATATTTAACCTGAAGAATATGAGTGTAATTTACTACTCAGTCCGAACTAATACGAAATTAAATGTCCAATTCAGAGTGATCAAATACACTCTGTTGTACATTACTTTGTTTTATTTATCTCAGGAGCATGGATCATAACTGATGGTAAACAAGAATGTCGGAAAATGTATGATGGGAAAGACACATCGACAGATGAACAGCCTATCATTAGCATTGGCATCACTCAGTGGGGAACCATTCTCAACAAACATCAGTTAGTTAACCAACAGGTGCGAAACGTAGAAGAAATGTCTGATGAATGTGGGATATGCCTTAATTGTCTAAATTTTGAATGTTGGCGGTGGGCCTTATCTTGTAATCGTTTTGCTAGAATATTTTCAGCGCTAAACTTGTAATTAGTCATTGTGTTACCAGATATATTCAAAGTGTCCTACATTTTGAAGCTGTGAATGATATGTTTATGTTTTTCCCATGGTAAAACCTGGTTCTTGCTACATCATATAACATGCAACATTTTATGGGCGTCATATAAAGTATCTGATACAGCACATGAGTGCCTTTTCAGCGACAAAAACAGTGAGAAATACCATCGATGTCGTAAGTGAAATCCATAGCTCAGGTATTCTAGTATGTCCCCAGAATAATTATATAATATGATGGTAGTTATTGGGGACCGGCATGGGTATACAGAGTTGTCCTTGATGATAAAGGCCAATTGTGGCCTGAAAATTGTTTGAGTGGATTCGTATATTTAACACTTGAAAATCACTCATATCACACGAAGTCTTAAGGAAGAACCTGTTTTATTTAAATCGGTAACGGTTTTAATCGCAAATAATATCACTAATTACGTTACATAGATCTGTTTCCAATAAATATCCTCACCCAACCACGACGGTATATCCGGCATTTTAACTATTCAATTCAGAGGATAATAAAATCACATTTTAGAATCCAGTTTGACAATATAAGTTGCAGTACAAAACTGAGAGCCGCACGTACTTAGGAACTAGATTCAGAATAAGGCATACAATCGCTGTTGAATCAGTCGATTCGTTCAGTTATTTTGGGAGATAGATAAAAGAAAAAAAAGCACCTACATTTTAAAATAAAATCAGAATAAGTGAATTGCTCAGAGATAGTTTAAATGTGAAATATAAATATGCCTTACTACCATATCAGTGTTGGCAAAGCCTGATATAATCAATTCCCTAGAAATAGTGAGAAATTACAAAGTAAATAAAATACAGACTATACTAATATGCTACTAGTGTATTTTGTTCTATCTATAATGATTATATAGGCAAATATATATGTGGTGTGCAATATTACTCTCACTATACTCAACAAGTAGACTGAAATATAGTGGTAAATCCCGCAATAGCAGCAACAACACACATGTTAATGTTTGACTGATGATTGGCATGTACATGCAGTAAAAAGTTATATTTTCATCAGCGGCATTGTCTTAAGCTAGATTATAGCCACGTAGCAGAATATCAAAGTCATGAAAATAATTTGCTATACTGCATTAGTGAAATTATTGTGAGAGACCTTCGAGAGGTCATTCTACAGCAGCATAGTGTAGCAAATCATTTACAATATCCTGCATCTGATTTCGTTTCCTAACATCAATTCTATTCCTTGAGAAGGTTTTAAAACAGGCAACATTCTTGTCAAAGTTCTTTTCAAGTACTCTCCTGATCTGGCGTCTTTGCAACCGTATGTTGTGTCAGGTTGACTATTCTTGACTAAATATCTATATGCCTTGCTGTAAAACACCATCTGCAAGTCCATATCTTTGCTATGACCCTGTCCACTTTTGGTATCAACAATTATATTCCTTTCAACTGATTTGCTACACGCATTTAGGCACTGCAGTGATGTCCATTAAAATGCGATGATCACAAATGGAATATGTTGGCTGATCATTTTGTCATCTCCCTCAATGGCCTAACTATGACTTACGCTCACTCCACGTCTTTCAATCAAAAAGGAAATTGATTATTCAAAGACGTTATCAGTTCAATACGTTTTGGCTTCCTTGCTAAAACTACTCTAAAAGTCGTTTGAAGAAAACCATTTAATGTGTCAAACCAGACAAATAGGATGGACCTATTTTACCCTGCTGCAAAAATTGATGACACAACAAACTAAGTCATCTTCCTCTTTCCCATTACACACGCATGGTTTTGGGTTACGGGGAAACATGATTACAACTTAGGACAACCTTTTTGACTAGCACCCACAATTATTTCTCTTCTGCCTTTACAGGAATATCAAAGATCCTATATAATGTGTTCAGGAGTAGCATTAACAGATCTGTCTTAAACATTAAGAGATGTGTAGCATAGTGAAAGCTTTTCATAATCTTGCCACTGGCGTTATGGTGTGTATATATGTTACCTAAGAAGAACAATCATCCGACATCTCTAGCACGTCTAGGACTGTACAACTTTCTGAGTATATCCTGCAACAAATTGTTAATAACTTTATTTTGACTTCAATACTTCTTCTTTAATACGTAAAAATAACTTATTTTCTTAGGAATATGTGGAGGATTAGAAATGTTAAATTATGGGACGTGTTTGTATAGTAGCAACAAGATGATTCTTGCAAACTCATTATGATATTTATCATATAGATGTTCATTTGAATTACCCACATATGATATAAATTATGCAATATGCCCTGTTTACCTGCGTAAAATACCGAGTCTCCGTGACCAGTGTTTTGTTCATATTGATATTAACCTGACCAATGTGTTTTTCGGCTTGGTGTAACTGGATCTCAGATGTGGAAGGTTCTGTTTTACTCTGTGAGTGATGGTAGAAAATCCGTCTATCCTACGCACACTTTGTTTCTTTCAGCACTGTGTACTTGACCCGATAGGAGAGGGATGTATATCGCATAAGATCACAAAATATATCCACAAACTTAACTGGATGCAAATTGTATATGTCTTACGCTTGCTGTAGAGTTACACTGTAATAGTATTTCATAGACAATCTATTTGCCTATCAAGTACCGCTTGGCTACAGGGTTGTCATGTAATGTGATGGGCAATTTGTGATACATTAACGTTTTTTCTTCTACTGTTTCTACTTTTTTAATTAATCAGCACATACTGTTTCCATGTGTGGCAGCACTTGTACATCTAGCAATGTATCAAAGTTTTGAATGATCCAAAGTAACAAAATATGAGGACGTTCAAAATCAAATGCAAAAACGTGCCATAATGCATTTATCTTCAATTCTTACATCTTTCTGTTGTGACAAGGTGTCTCTGCTTTTTTGCCAGCGTTTCACACTTCCTTAACGTAAATAAGTCATTCTTAGAATTAGATATCATCGTGTAAATGTCTCACTCACAAACAACCTTATTTTGGGAACATACTTGAATTTAAATAAAATAAGTTCCCAATAGTGTTTATTATGTTTCCGTATTTTAACATGTTGTATAAAAATAAAGCCATGTCGACAATATTCGGTAAATTCTTCGCTTACGTGGTACATATAATGTGATGTTTTTAATTTTGTTGTGATTGTTGTTTCCTAAAAATATTAAAATATTACATCAATTATTATTACTTATATATGAAAATTTCCAATCTCTCTCTCTCCCTCCCTCCCTCCCTCTCTCTCTCTCTCTCTCTCTCTCTCTGACCATTGTAGCAATATAAGGCTAACCTTTAAGATGAAAACCGTTGAGGATTTTAGTTTGTATCATCCCATGTCTCTGGACCTATGAATGATGGTAAAATGGTAAAGGTTTAGTGAAACCGACCGAAGATTGAGATAGAGAGAGAGATTTTTAAAGTCAAACCGAGCTAACCAAGTGTTTGTTGTGATCTAATTTCATGATTAAAGCAATATTTCATGTTTAATTCAAAAGTTTGGATTATATTGATTTAGCCCATGTGAGGAAGAATATAAACTAAAATAATAAAAAAATGAACTTATCAATAGGCAAAGGAGATTGAGTGTAGCCACAAAATGCATATACATACAGTTTGTAACGGACACACTCGAGGACGTGAGGAGTTCATTCACTCTCTCAATACACAGCTGCCTGCAGCAAATCTTAGCTCCATCCAGAGGGCAAATGTATGTATTTGTTACACACACACACACACACACACACACACACACACACACACACACATATATATATATATGTTACGTGTCACATAAATTTTGTATTGAAAGGATACTCCTCACGCCTGTTTTACTTTTAAAATATGTATACATCTTGAGGGAAATCGTGGAGATTGAGACAGCGAACATACTATATATATATATATATATATATATATATATATATATATATATATATATATATATATATATATATATAGGCATGCATGTTTATGTGCGTGCATGGCGTGCGTGCGTGCGTCTGTATGTTTTATATGTGTATGTATGTACGCATGTATGAATTTATGTATGTATGTATGTATGTATGTATGTATGTATGTACGCATGTATGAATTTATGTATGTATGTATGTATGTATGTACGCACGTACGTACGTACGTACGTACGCACGCACGCACGCATGCATGCATGCATGCATGTATGTACGTACGTATGTATGTATGTATGTATGTATGCATGTATGCATTTTGGATTACTAACAATTAAATTATCCCTGTTGATGTATCCTTCTTTAATCGTGTTGCCCATTACAGTTCTGAAATAAAACCTTCAATGTTAAATGGCTGAATTGAGCCTAGGACTTTGGATATCTATTTCAGTCTCTCTCGTTCTTATTTTCGCTGTTTCAGCCTCTCTTGTTCTCTCTCTCTCTCTCTCTCTCTCTCTCTCTCTCTCATATAATTCTAATCTTCTTTAGTCAACATTTCGAACGACCTATATAATGCATACATAGGTAAACTTTTGCAGCTGCCATTTTATGGAGACAGCTTATACTTGCAAGTTTATTTGGCTCTGACATCTGTCCCTAGCACAATCCAAGGAAAATTATGACTTTTGGTTCATGGGTCATAACTAGAAGACTCTTCCGATAAACCAATATACAGCTATGTACACGACTTGATGAACTTGAAACTCTAAATATTTTGGTCCAATTTAGACAATAATTGAAGGATTGGCTACTCTTATGCATATTATTGAAATGGAGTTACATTTGACTTAGTCCAAGATCTTGAACAAGTCCGATAACGATAGGAATCAATGCATTCTAATGCAGTTATCGTGGAGATGATTTGCTGAGGTTATCAGTACCCTTCAGGTTATATTTCGGATGTGGTTTTTAATACCCATGAAACATGAAATTATCTCCTTAATATATTTAATTATTTTGATGGTGCTATCTTAGGTATAATTGAATATTATTGTTATCAATAAATAAACTATATTGCTGTAATTTTGATGAGTAAAACTTGCGATGGCTATAATGTAATGTTGCACTTGATGCTTGCACCATTCTAGAAGTTTCTAGCCTGATGTTTTTGGACATTTATAAGCCTGTAGAAGAAATCTTATTGTGGAGTGTGATTAATCCAAATGATCATTCAGATGATTAATAATTTAATTAGATGGGTTTGTCGGCATACTAACAGTTATGTTACTGATCAAAACTTAGTAAACAATGCATGTCGTCTTGAGTTTGATTTTAACTAAATCGTCAGTTGATGAATGATTTAATCATATATCTGATAAATGACGAATGTAGACTACATTTTAAACAGATTTGCTTCTTTCTTTTATTTAAATCTATATTATGAAGGTACTAGACAGAAAGGATAAGAGGTGAGATGTGTATATATAAATGAGCTGGTCTAGCATCCGACTCGATGAAAATTTATCTACTTAAATATTGTCTTTCTCATCTACACTATATTCAAATTGTGATTTTGAAAGTGCTATATAAATTGTCATTAGAAAGTTCGTTTATTGCATTGATGATTAGAAAGTTGCTTAACATGGTTATTTATAATGAACACTGAACAAAATCAGTCTATCGGGGCATTTTGTTTACAAAATATAGAATTACAATTATTTCCCTGATATTTCCTTAATTAGAATTTTGGTACTGGGTGGGTGAAGATGAGTATTTATGTTCTAATGGGAAAAACACATTAGATGTGACCCTTAATTTACGAATGCAGCTACATACCAATTGGGAATTGGACGCTCCCTCAAGAAATGGTTCAAATTTCATAACCTGGGCATGTTGAGGAGGTTATATTTCTGGTCCTAATCAATTTGGAGGCATACATCTATAATTGCGTTATTATTCATTGTCCAGCCGTAGTTATTCAGTACCTATATAATGTCAAGACTCAGATTTTGATACATTAACCTTTTTTAAACATTCTGCTAAAACCAAGAGCAAAGAATATTTGTATGAGAGGTCTGACTGAACATAGCTGTTAAAATTTACAACCTGGTATTATCCATGCAAGGTCTGTTTCACAAAGGAAAGCAAAATATAGATAAACTCTTATAGTTCATGTTTAAAACAAATGTCCTAACTATTGATTACTGGGTGTAACGCGTAGATGATCATGTTCCCTCTATTGGCACAGATTCAAAACAGTGGACAGTGTACGCGTATAATTCTCTCATGTCCACTGTATTAGGGTACAAAGACACTTCAACAAGATCATTCAGTATATACATATTTGGATAATATCACTAGAAAGAGTAGGTGATGATAAAGTTAGTTTTAACACTTAATGTTTGAATTACTGGAATGTTTGTACCAATATTAGTTGAACATCAGGGGTGAGACCATTACTTATATTATTAAGGCAATAACATTATTCACAATAAATGTTTAAAGTTTCACAATTGCGCAAGAAACAGTATTGTTGCTACTTGACCTGAAGTTTTACTCCAGGAATTCTCTGACAGCACACACTATTGTAAAGTCAGCATTTGCACACACATTTTGTGTCTTGGCTCTATAATCATCGAACGTGTATCAGTTAACTACTGTAAGTAAACTATTTTGTGTCTTACAATATTTATTAATTGCATTATCCCGGAACAAACGTACAAAACACATGAGTATATGCAAACAATTATATAAACAAGATCAAGTTAACACTACATATTTAATTGTATCATAAGGCTATATGCTTGTAATTTTCTATATGCCTCGATTTGTATACTTCTTTTATGTCATCGAGTTATTAATGTATGTGTATCAAATAAAGGGATCCTGGCCGTCGGATCCACATCACAGCTACTTCATCTTGTTGGATGGTGGAGGCGAGGACAGGTCGCCCACTAACATAAAATTCCGGGAAGAGCTAAAAAGCGAAATCACGAAAAACAAAGGCGATAATGGTAAGTTTTAATCTTACATACCTGGCTTCTGTTACAATATCTGATTCATTTTATTGCACTTGTAGCTGATGATATATAACTCCATCGTCTAATTTCCCGGCACTGCCAGACTTTGTTGTCAGTATAGTAGGAATCATCTATAGTTAGGCTACATTTAATCCAAGATAAACCAGTTTTGTTTTAATGCTAGAGTTTTAAGTGGTATTTGTATTTAATGTATCTTATACTGTATGTAGATCGTTACCTCAACTTTGCTGAAAATACAGCATGCTATTGTCTGGCTAACCAGATTGTAAATGTGTAAAAGGTTTCCATATTTTATAGTGGCAACTTCTTACTGTTCAGCGCATTCTAGAGAAAGGTGAAGGTACTATAGGTTTAACACACATATTCTTTTAGTTTATGCTGGAAGTTTAAACGTAAATGATAGTTTTATGGATACCAAGTATATTTTATTAAATTACCTTAACATTAAGACCCATTTTGCTCTAATGATGCTGTGCAAAAGGTACCATATTAAATGGTATGAAATCTAATTTTGTGTTTGTACGTATTAACAATATTGATTATAGACAATATAGCTTGCGTTGGTCTTTCGTCGGTACTCAGTTCATGTATTAGCACACAATGGTTGTAGCTACTCATCGTAATCCACTTGTAAGGATACCATCAAACTATATACACACCTATCACATAATCGAGGTGGTCATAAACGATAATAATACCATTAATAAATCTGACATTAGCCACATACTTTGAACAAGTTATGGTGACTGCTCCTATAGAACGGAAAGTCATAACGACATTTGTTTTCACAGAAAATTTCTTATGATGTCTAGTTGGATGTAGGTTAAGACTGGTTCGTACGTGATAACCAATATGCAGTCGTTAGATAGCGCACGTACTCCTGAACATAAATTATATTATGGTCTTAAGCGAAACAGATACGGATCTCACTTCTTCTAGTACGGCCGCCACTACAGTCGGGATACAAATGTTCTTATCATCGTTGCACCTAGTCAAAAACTCGGACTGATATGGAGTTTTTATCAGAAGACATCATAAGATTGTAACTAGTTTCACACGGACATTCTGCGTATCTGATGTCCAATTTAACGAATGTTATCGTAACACGTCCTGAACGGAAATATATTTTCACTTAGTGTCCACCAAAACAATTTTTATAATGTCTACGTACTCATAAAGGTGTGGTGTCCCGGTTGATAGAATGCTTTAATGCGCTGATCACTAACAACTTACTTCTACCCTCCTTAGCTTGTCAAGACTTGGCCAACGTGTTTATGTGAGAAAGCTTGCAAACCTTTTATCGAGGGTTGGGTTTTCCAGGGTTATTTCTTCTGATATATTAGCCGTCATCTGCAGCTGATCAAGTGTTGTAAACTTGATTTAATCCATTTACATTCAAGATCACAAGCATGACTGGAAATGATGCACGTATACCATTATATACGGTCGCTATTGCAGGCATGTTGCAATCGTACTGATGTTATCTGTTCGAAGCTAACAGTTATATCAAACTGATGTTTTCGCCAAAAGTCTTCTTAAGATGTCTTCTCCTTTCTAAATGAAAATGTTGCTGATGTGACCCGGATGATGGCCACCGCGGAGGCCATCATAAACTTGTATTATTGATAATCACATTTTAAAGAACGTTTTAAAGAAAGCCATTTTCGTCAGAAAGATTCTCAGGGCGTCTGGTTGTATCCTAAAAATTATATTGGAAAGAGACCTTTCATATGGGCACTTAGACAGGCTTCATTTAAATATTATTTCAATTATTACTGCAAAGTATAGAGCAAATCAAAATGTGGTTTTCACTAAAACGCATTATGATACCATCATTCATAGCTGATCCTAAATACTAATGGTGCCAATCGTACATCCAATATAGCTGTCAGAACGGCTCTCATACATCTTTCTTTGATATACTGATGGAAATTCGAATCAAGTTCACTTGGACCTAGATGCAAATATGTCGAATGTGACATCCAATATGTACACACATAACCTAATTTGTTACACTGAAGAACGTCCGTATTTGATTAACCACTCGACTATACAAACTGGTAACATCGTAAGTTCCATGAATTTTCTTGTGATCAGTAGAAAATAGTCACTCGGATGAATCATCGTTTGTTAAAATATAATTTCTTAAATATTGCGTAAAAGTAATTATTTTCTAGCTGTATTAAGTGTCGACCTCTCTGTTCTTTCTGTGATATTTAGCTCAACTGGCCATCAATTAAAACGAACGCGATGATCTGTCTTCGGTTGTCAGTTTTACGTCAGTCCGTCGGCACAAGCTTCTTATCGCTATTCCTCCTGAGCTCCTTTAAGGATTGTCATGAAATTTACATATATTCATCATATGAACGGATCCTACGTGAATAATGTGATGTTAGAACCCCAATATAGTGGTCGCAGCAGTCATCTAGACAATCATTTATGCATATTAGTCAGAAAGGAATCTTTATATCAATATTGAGACTTCATCAGCAAAATGCATAGTTGGTTCTAAATGAATCCGGTAGATATATGATACACAATACGACCATCGCAGCAGCTATCTCCCAAAAAAATAATCTAACTACTCCTCGTGACTGTCAGTTTCTATAGATTTTTCATGAAAAAAAAATCTTTTTATGCTGTCTTGAAAAAAATGACAAAGGTTTTCAATCAAATATTTATCATGCAGCCACGACTACCATTATTTAGTTCGTGATATCGATGACCCATTTGAATGGAAGGTCAACTGAATATCGGTCTGTACGGAAACACTAATTGATATCGAGTTGGTCTTAACTCAGATACTGCCGATCTGAGATTCAATATGCATTGTTATAGCTTTCTTGAAATATTTTATCACTGCACCCCCTGTACAGGTGGTCGTACGAAAATAGCGTTTTCGCTACATGACATCACCCGATGTGTAGGTGGTCTTAACTGAAATGGTGCTACTCGTACGCCCAACGTGGCTGCTACGATGTCTGTCTTAAAACTCTTGGTACCACAATGGAGTAAATTGTAATATCACCTTGGTATTTCCATGTGCTAATCTTGTGTGCAGTTCCAAAAGGATATACCGGTGTAAATATGAACAGAGTGGGATGTGTACATTTAGATGGACAGGTAAAGGCTTCATATCGCATGTCTCATACGGACGAGAGTATGACTAAAGTATGCCGTTGTATTTATTTTCCAACTGCGTACATAAATTACATTGATTACATTGTCCATAACTTATACGTATAATTCACAACAGTTTCAAGATCTTTTTATTGTCCAAATAAGGACCACTTGCTATTTTACACTGAACATATTTTTTTCTATACGAATATATACGCACAACATAAAGCACACATGTACCCTTAGAAAATAAACAGAAGTCATATGAATGACCCCAAAATTGGAATGAATCTTATTTAATAATTCATCCCTTATATATATCATATTTTACGACTATATTTTACAAAATATCCCACATGACAGATCTTACTACTTAATTAGTATCAAAAGTGACTATTAATGTGACATATCCAAACAAATGGAAAATTACTGAACTCTTCTAGAAGTATCTAAAACCCATCAGCCAATGGTACATCAACTAAAATGCGCCATTAATTATTAGTATTAAGAATATTATTAGCAGCTGTTAATACATGCTTAAGCATCCATTTTTAGATCGGCTGCAATGTACCAACTTAACATACATATGTCATGTACGTAAAATCCAACTAAATATATTCGGTACAAATTAGAAATCAGAGTAAAAATATAAACGTTAAACACATTCATGTACAAAGAGTTACAAAATATTATAGATATACAAAATAATATATACTGTATTTGTTTCATTGAGTGTATGTTTACTCATTTCGACTTTATTATCAGGCATCCATATTTACACAGATTCATCACATTTTAAATCTGGTTGAGTCTCAATGGGAAACATTAAACGATATCAACTTTAATTCACTTGAGCTTAATGTTCATGCTGTAGGGAATCGTTGTTTTATTTGTTGGGTTTTTACACAGTAAGTCTTTGGACCGCATAGCATCAACACTCATGAACTTGGTATCTGATTGCATTTTGTCGAGCGTATTTCAACCGTAGCATCCAGTCATAATGCTCTCAATATAATATACAGTCTTTCACCTATACATCCTAAACTTAGTACGTGGGTATATCCCATGATGCGTAAACTCCTGTGACAATACATAGAGCAGTGAGAGTTAATTTAATGTACAATGATTCCAGAGAATCAACATTCGTTGCCAAATATAGAGAAATCGGAGTTCAGTAACCTTTGTCAACCTTATCTAATGTAATTACTTATTACTTATTATAGGCCCCAAAATCTCTTGGATATCGATATGATACTTGGGCTAAAAGGTTAATATTTCAGATCTTCGCAACAATGCTGATGCTATTGCCAGTACCACTCAAGAAAGATACTAAATTGTTTCGATTTGTGAATGATTTATGCAGTAAGCTGCATAATATCCATATTTTATATTTCAAATTCATTTGATTTGACCGTCGTTTATGATGGCGCTTGCATAACATAAAATACACAGAAATATGACAAAATAATACATTCTTCTGCAAGAGGTAACATGAATCTGCAGCAGATTTTTCTCAGAAATGAAATCAGGTACCTAACACTTGTATAATGCGTCATATGATTAAACTTGCAGAGAAGGTTTGTGATGGTCTTTATACGCTATATTCATTACCTTTACGGGTCTTGGCGGTATTATAACGTTTGTTTCCTAGATTGTATACATTTACCTTGAAAATAGTCAATAGAATATCTCCGATAGGGGATGTGGCATCCTTTAAAACTCTTTTGAGTGTCAACACTGATATAGTTTTAATACCGTTCCATATACCTAGTTATCGAACAAAATTTAACTCATGAACCGCTTCTTTACAAATTGTCACGAGACAATGCTTCTAAAATAAGTAACATTAAAGAGTATAGACAACAAGCTTTGTAAAGTTTTGCAAATAATTTCCATAGTATACAATGTGATAATGAGAAAAAAGAACTTACGAATCAAATCACAACTTGAAAATGTTGGATGTTAAAGCACAAGTTACATAGTCCTCACACTTACAAGATTATATAGTTATCTACTTGAACTTTGGTCATAACTAGCTTTTCCTAAACAAATTGCATAATGGAACATAACGTTCCAATTTGATCCTGATGTTTACGAACTCAACACTGTAAACTGGATTACACTCAGGATATTGCAAAACTTTGATCCAAAAAAGTGTATATACTTCTTATATTAATAATAATCCAGTTATTAATCTCATAAATATTTAAAATAATGTACCTTTATATCAGTTGTTTACACATAATAACATAGAAAAGGTAATCAGGTCAGACAGAAATGATCTCCGTTTTGCACTAGTTCGAGTACAGCATACAATACTAAATTACAATGGCATGTATTGAAATATAAAATGTGTAAACCTTACTAACAGGCTACTAAATTAAATATGCACAACAAAGCACTGATGTTATAGCTGACACCTAACGAAAATGCAACACTTCACAATGCAGAATTGTGTGCCAGTATATACTGCCCATTACGTTTTATTATCCACTTGCCTAGAATCATCGGCAGCAATATAGTATGCTTGTTGGCATATTTGGTCGTTTATTCATTTGGCTCACAATAATATCGATTACATTGCTTACATTCTTGAGATGTTTAAATGTAGATTGATCTTGGACCAAGATTCACTTCCGTTCATGTGAATTCATATTATCAGAATTAATATGACTATATCATCTAGTTATAATGCCTGTAACGTCTTGGATAATAATACTCCTGTGCGCACGAGCAATGGTGTATTAAATTATGAAAGGAAATGTATACCTTTTCATATATCAAGAAATGTAATATACGTTCTCACACTTTAGTTAATTTGTCTTAGCCTGCGTAGTATATATATCAAGTGTGAGAACGTAGTTTACATTTCTTGATATATGAAAAGGTATACATTTCCTTTCATAATTTAATACACCATTGCTCGTGCGCACAGGAGTATGCCAAAACGTGTCTTTCCAGAGTCTATTCCCTCTAGTATTAGGTGTGTTGACGGTATTTTATTACATTATGCAATATATATATGTTTAGCAAGTACAACTGATGACAGTTTAGCAATAAATAATATTAATCTAGCAATAAGATGTAATATGTTAGCCTTTTCATCTGACATTTTAGTTTTGGCTAAAATCAATGATGCTCAAACTATATATTAAATAAAACGTCTTTGCCAAATTTAGAAGACATTTATCTTTTCTTGTATTTGTTGTCTACTTCAGGAGACAAACGTGTGCCACATGTTCTACTAGTTCTTGACTGGAATCAGAAAATCACTAAAACGGTGCATAATGATACAGAAAGAAATACACCAGTCGTCATCGTGAAGGTATTTAGGAAATACTGTAATTCTATATTGCATGCAGTGATAACTGTTTATCGAATGAACTTGGCACAAGACTCATGGTGACTTAGTTCGGTACATCTTTTAAAAAGATGGACTGATACAAGTGTTGTTTAATATGGTGAGTCCTTTTATATAACGATTATATGAATATAGCACTATTTGATTGAGATTATTTATTTGGGCATAATTGCCTTACCAAGGTTACGGAAATTCTAAACAAGTAAACAAATTATTGACATTACCAAGCATAAGATCTGCGTTTCCATATTTGCACCCATAATTCCTAAGTAGCAAAGAACAAAAATAAGTATTCATCACATGACACGAGTTACTCAAAGATACAATAATTGATCAGTTACCTTACCCTATGTTCTTATATTCCTAAGAAGAAATATGTTATAGCTGAAGCGAATAATTATGAAATCTTTCCTGCAAGTAAATTATCATCATCCCATCCACTTTTGCTTCTTTACTGAGGGCTCAACCAATCGAGTAAAGAAAGCAACGTCGGGTGTTTCTCTCCTCTCTTTTATCCTCAAACCCTCTTGTATTCAGAGTAAACTATTACCTTTTGTATGTTTATTTTACTACTGCTTCTAACATATTCTCAAAAACTCTTTAGATATTGTTTTTCATGTGGTATCATCTCTCTCTCTCTCTCTCTCTCTCTCTCTCTCTCTCTCTCTCTCTCTCTCTATATATATATATATATATATATATATATATATATATATATATATATATATATATATATATATATATATATATATATATATAATTTGGGTGGGGGGCCCCGAGTTGCCGAGTAGTCTAAAGCGCTCTTCGTCACGGATCACTGCCACCTCACATCTGTCTGCGTGGGTTCGATTCTCGGGATCGGCCAAGTGGATATGCGAGAAGGCTTGCCAATAGGTTCTTGTGGGTCGGTGGTTCTTTCCGGGAATTTCCCGGGTTCTTCCTCCACCATTAATACTGGCCGCCATGTATATCCTATCTTGTGCTGAAAAATGGCGTTAAACCCTATAACAACAACAACAATAACATCATATATATAATTGTGTGTGTGCAAGTCATTTGCAAATCTGCATTTATAGTGTATGGTGCAAAATCCACTCCATAAACGTTGATATACAATGGAAAGACGTAGTTGGTGATTGATTGATTCGTTGCATTTTAACACTGTTAGGCTATTTCCGCCAGGCAAAATGTTATATGTATAATCTTTTAAAAATGATAAAAAGTCTCATATCAACCAGCGCTTTCAGAACCATATAGTTGAAATTAAAACGATAAGATGGTAAAGCTGAAAAACAAAGCTTCCCGATCAACAGGGGATGTAAATGATGTATATTAAGGAAGAGTGATGAAAAAGTATTACAAATAGGACGGTATATATATTGCATAAAACTGCACAAGGTGAAAGCATACAATTTTGAGTTTCGAGTAAATATTCACTGCTTTCAGGAACTGTATAATACAAATGATGTTTATAGTATCAAAACGTTCCTTCATGTCATGCACATTGTAAAATTGATCGCGCGTAGGTTGCAGGTAGAAACACTCTATCATAAAGTGCTTAACAGTGAATGGTTCTTTGCAAGAAACGCACACTGGTGGGTCTTCACCTCTTAGTGTATGGGAGTGGGTTATATAAGTATGAACAATTCGGATTCTTGCAATGACTACCTCCTCCCTAAGCATGATTATTTTGGAAGGAGTCCATTCGCCTAGGGTTGGCTTGATGGCGTGAAGTTTATTGTTGACTGCATCATTCCATGATGGCTGCCACTTCTGACGTAAAGTATCTTAGATACTAGATTTAAAATCAGTATATGGTATTTTACAATCAGATGCTTCATGTGATACGGCCATTTTAGTAGCGCTACCTACTTTTTCATTACCTTTAGTACAGCATGGCTAGGTAACCAGCAGTATGCGATATTGCGAGACTTACTTAGCTTAGCATATTTGACGAGAACGTTGGTCAACAATGGGTACTCCAGTTTTCTATTGTGTAGTGACTGAAGTATTGATATGGAGTCGGAGAAGATGATGCTGCTTAAAATAAGTTTGTTTTCGATGTATTGCAGAGCAACGTCTCTTGCTCTGATTTCGGCTGAAAAAATTAATGTGCCATTTGCTAAGCGAACCGTGTTGTGTGATTTCCACAAACGAAGGCTACAGCAGCCTTTTCCTCTTCCTTTTATCCGTCGGTATAAATTCTTGTGTATTTTGTAAATTCGGTGAGTAGTTCATGGTAAGAGTTATGGAAGATGGAAGGGTTTGTCTCGGACCTTTTTCTATCGTGTATCTTAAAAAGCACTTTTGGTTGTTTAAGTAGCCAGGGTGGTGTTTCCAGAATTGACCTTTTCTAAATTTTACATTCCTTTGAATTAGCATGATGTTCCTTTCCGCAGTTTATGCAAAGCGGAGTGGCTTTGCACTCGGATTCCCGATGATAAAGGTCTCCACATCGGCCACATATTTGACTTCTGGAACATGGGTCTTCATGATGGCCGAATTTGTGACATTTGTAGCATCGGAGGGGATTTGGTATGTATATCTCAACCTTAACTTGTAGGAACCCAACTTTGACAACTTATGTACTGATGGTTTGTTGAAGGTGAGTATGATGGTGTTCGTGTCCTGCAGATTGTTGTTTCTTTTGATACGAGTTCTACGGACTGCAGTGACACATGAATGTGTCATCCAATAGATGATTTCTTTGCCGCTGACTAAAGCTAAGTCACGGGAAAGAATGACGCCTTTTTGACGTGTTAAGTGAAGCGTGGGTGAAATAGCTTACTGGAATATCGTGACAAGTTTTAATTCTGTGGATATTTTCAGTATGTGCTTTCCGTTCGCATTCTACAAGTTGGCCAACTGATTTTAGTTTTTTGATGCTTTTGGGCTTGCCAACTAATCCAAGTATAGTATTGGCGACTATAAATGGCGATAGTGCGGCTAGGGATTTGGTTTCATCTTTTGATTGGATGACCATGAAGCGAGGAAAGGATTCCACACTACATGGCTCATCATCTGAGTCTGAGACAGTTTTGGTTCTTTTTAGTTGGTTTTTGTTTTGATTTTCCATTTTTTGTTTTTTTCTTGTTCCACTACCAGTACTAGTCAACACACCGCGGAGTCCAACAAGGGGACACAATTCAAGTGTCAGGGATACACATGTGGTATGCTCAGTAGGTAATATAACCACCCGATTGACCCGTTAAGCCACCGCCTGCTATGAAGTCTTCTGATAGTAGGAGAAAGGAAAACTAAAAGAGTTCAGATTAGGGGCGACGGTAGTATGAAGAGAGATACATGGAGAAAAACAAAGAAAGAAATCAAGTAAATTAAGACCTCCTAGGGCTTGGCGTTACCAGCCAATTTGTCGAGACCGGGTCCATCCCGACCACTCGTCCAGAAGAAGTAGAGGCCAAAGTAGTGTATTGCATTAGAAAGCCTCTGCTCAACTACCAGGATTTTTTTCTTCCCCGACACAGGTCGCAACCCACGGCAAAAAGGTTGCCTCTACTTTGTCGCTTCTTACGACATTCAGTAAGGCATGTCGGGCCAAATAAGATTCAGACAATAATCAGCAACTCCACTGCATACAACTAGGATGCACATCTTCTGTCTCATTTTCAGGCACACACCAGTTATTAGTCTCCAGAATGCACATTTCATAAAACATATGTGCCTGATATTTTCGGGGTAGTAAATATGCTTGCAAACGTAGCATGTAAATCTAATTAGGCCTGACAACACTATTGTGGAAAACTAAATTTCGTAAGTAGTGTGATTTGGCCCTGAGTTTTCCCGATTACTTCGTATTTGTATGTCAAGTTATATTTAGAAAACATATTTCGACTTAATTTGAAAGTGGAGTTTTGACATATAGACCAGAGTAGACATCCTATAAATTTTCTCGGTCGACTATGATCCTTCTGACAATGATTATATATTTTAGGCAAAAAGGCAAACATCATGTGAGGCATGTGAAACCATGTCCACTATATAAAAGATATTATGTATTATGTTGAGCCTTTTATCAGAGATACAAAATAAGTTCACACGCATGTTTTAATTATTTTTTTTATATAAGATAAGTGCTAAATAATTAGCTCTGCTTACCCTTCATTTAATTTAGCTGTTTGCAAATTATTTCTTAGGCGGTTTCATTACTGCCACTCAACAATGTTCTTTTGAAGATTTATTGACCTTCAATGCAGACTAATGACACACTGAAGCTGTGAATATATCAGTTGTCTACATAGCATTCAGGTGTGATGTTCTTAAAAGATTAAATGAAATATAGAGTTCGAATATGGACTTGATGACTGACATTCCCTACTTATAAAGTGATCCCAGAAGTCCACATAATAAAGTGCACAGAGCTTTACATATGATAAGCTTACAGATTTCACAAACCAGGAAAATATGTTTGTATTGTTACTTGTTTTTGTCAGAACGTACTGCTTATGATGCTGTTAAAATTTGTATATGCTTTGTTAACAAGGAAAATAATAGTTTAAAGACGTTGATTTGAAATGGAGGCTTGAAAATCGAGAGAACAACTGTCGGCTTTATATATGTTACATTATGTACCCGATTTACCTAACGCATCAAATTACATAGTTTCAAACGTTATGGGAATCAAGAATTGATTCATTATATTTGACATCTGTATTAATTTCAGCCTGACAAAGGCATGAACTACGGTATTTTGACTTCACATGACTAAAACAAAGGTCGAAAAGTATGGTTCTCTACCTGACAATATTCTAGACATAATGATTATTATCATACCATGGTCATATTCGTTGCATAGTTTACACAGTCCTTTGCGTATGTGATGATAATTGATCAAATGAGGCATTTCAATCTAAAATTTGATTCCATAATTAACCCTGTATATATCAGTTAACTTTTCGCTCCGTACAGCTATATGTTAAACATATTGGGATGCTGTTGTACTTTCAAAACAATACACTGATTAGATTATATCACCCCTTGTATTGCGTTTAAGAGTGTGATCATAATGCAGAAAGTGTTTACATACTGTACACAACATATACTGCAAAGTGTATGCATTAATATATGTAAAAGTTTCATTTTCCTAAAATAAATTCCTTTGTAAATACATAGAATATAAACAAAAATATATTTAGTTGTTTTCACTGATGGCTGAAAAAACAAGTATCGTGTATAAAATCATACAAGCAGTGAAGTTAAAAAATCGAGGTTTAAATGTCACAATATGGTTGAATATGCCCAGTGACGTTATATGCTCGTATAATGACTGTTTAAGTCTGATATTTTCGGCATCAAAGCAAACGAGAATTCTTATTATCTTCGTATATAAAGTATGCAAACAGCTGGACTCTCATATGACTGGACTCCTGTTGCGATTATAGTTTCAGTTTGCCATTTTTATATATTTTATTGTATGTGGAGACAAATAGCGTCCGTTTTACTCTGTTTTTATCCACTAAATATCCATATTATTAAGAAGATTGTTTAGCCTAATGAAAAGAAATCAGCGGCATCCATTTCAGCTTTATGTCTTGACATGTCTTCATCCCATAATTTATTTTCGCTTCAAAAATAGTACCCGACATTCTTTATGAAATAGAAGCATTATATGTCACATCAGCCTAGAACTAGTATTTGATGCATCTGCAGCTAAAAATATAGGTGATTCTTCTTCCGTAAAATTAACTTAATGCATGAGTGATATATACTCTTATAATAGTATACACGTATACATATATTGGAACGTCAGAGCAGAAACCGTCGTGTAAAAATGGTTTAAGAATACAAAAATCACTCAGAGTGTATTACGTTATCAAGATTAAAATTGATCGTGACCCTTCCATAGTTCTGTATAAGATGATCAATTTCTGAATATATCTTTAAGACAAGCTTTAAATATTGTTGAATAAGATTTGCTTTTTGACACTATTCGAATGTATGCAATCAAATTATTTGTGTCCATTGAAAAGGTATGTCGGATGAATATTAAAACATCAACACTATTTGAACATATAATGTATATGATTTAAAATTTGGATCCAAGCGTAAGCACCATATCCTTGAAAAGTTTGAACCTTTTGATATATCAATGAAAATGTTTAAGGAGGACAAAAAGACACATAAACGCAAACATAATAACGTTCCATCCGTATTACATGCTTATTTTAGAAATCATTCTTTTCAGGCCTCCGATAATGACTTATATAATCCCGTGACAGAGTCAGACATGTAAGTTTTTAATTTACGATGATAAATTCTATTTTAAATATGGCAGTCGACAAATGACACTAAAAGTCATATATAGATGTCTCGGTATATCTTGTCCTTGCATTTGTCAATATGATGTTAAAATTTGATTGCTTTTGTATTTTGTCTCCTTAATAAAAAAGCAACTGAGACGATAAAAACGTCCTTGCTAAGTTATACTACACAGTTACTACGAATCAAACATTCACTATCACTGTTGTTTAAACTAATATATAAAGAAGTTTTAAATTGTTATTAAAACACCAATAAACACTAGTAGAAAGTATTTGACAGACATAATCCAAACAAGAAACCATCAAAACCGTGTAATATAACAGATCTGGCTTTCACTGCAAAAGAAAGAAAAACGAAAACACCTACAACATAAATAACAACTAGTATAAACTCTTTTCTCTGAAACAAAGTTTAAATCAAAGAAGAAAAACAAACAATTAATTTGAATTCGAATTTGACAGAAATAATTTAACTAATAGGCCTTTGAATGTTTAGCATTAGTTGACCTGGACCTAAATTAATTTTATAAATACATGAATGTTGGGAAATGAAGATGCATCACGAATACTAAAATCAGTCTAAAAGGTTTCCTCTTTAAAGTCATCGAATATAGCAGAAAGATTATGGAATAATGGTTTCCGTATTCTTTATTAAAAAAATGAAAGTCTTAAAACAACGTTATAAATAAGGCTTAATATATTGGACTAAGGTTTGCAACAATAATCATAAAGCGTCAACTGTTTTAACATATATCCAGCTGGCTACAATACGCCGCCAAACGTACGAACCATTTTGCACAATCCTTATCATACATGGATCAGGCTTACTATATCATTTTATATAAATAATTAATAGATGTTAAACTACGACATAATCCAGAGGCAAATATTTCAATATTTTAAACGTGTATCTCTTTTCAAATGCAATCAGTATATACCGGAATATGGTTTATGTGTTGTTAATCTTGAATATTTCTAAGTTATGAGTCAAAGGTATGTCCTCTCCTTTAGAGTCATGACTCGAAATATGTGGTGGATGCACAAGTGAATGTATTTCCTTTTGCTGGTTAACTGTATCAATATTTCTAGCAATGGGATCTTAACAGAGTATAAGTCATGTGCCAAGATCAAGTTCCAAATCACGGTGGCACAATATATGGTCTGTGCTCGGTATATATATAATTTTGTCACAATGCACAGCTGACATGTTTAAATTGATAGACCACAAGTTATCCCCCAAGAACAAGTCTCTTTCTAGATGGTCTGAGCTGGAAATGTATACAATATATTATTCTCTGAACCAATATATTTAGATATGACCAATGGGTGTGGACCTCAAGAGTTTCCAAATCGAAACCCAGTAGAAGCTTACAAATAGGGATCATCCGTGGTCAAGCTCAAAGGGTGTAACCCATGTATACAATGTATATGTTATAGCAATGATTCAAGAGTGACGCAAATTAATGTTTAGATCTCTGCTTTTACAACATCAAAACCTCTCGATTATTTTAGAAAACAAAACTGTCCTCAGAAAATGGTCCCATCACAAAAAGTATAATTACGATTTCAAAACCACTAAGTATATCTAAAGACTACCCAAAATTTTATCAAAAGTTTATTGTATGTATCTTTAATAGTGTATGATAGTCACTCTGACAGACACAACAACGTTAAAACCACCTTTGTAATCATAACTTTTGTAATTGGGTATTTAAGTCAGGCTATTATTTTACTGAATTAAACAACATTCTAATTCTAAAGGATTTAAAATACGATCAATATTTGGAGAAACATCTTTTTTTTGATAAAGGACACTACTCTGTAACAGCCTTTCATCACAAGATAAATACCAAACAAATTTATATATCTCTGAACGTGATGATATAAATAATAATTACACACATGAACACTTGTAATGACTTTGTTATTGCTAATTACACTTTCAATAACAAAACCGTTCAACAACGACAGGTGAAAGAATATTTTCATTTACTTTATTAATATGATACTTCATTAATATAAAATGTACATTTTCCACTCAATTGTCATTACTACCGAAGGAATGATTTTGAGGTACAAACAAATACTGAATGGGATAAATAAAACTGCAATTAAAACGTATTTACATTGTAGGTGATGTTATTATTAATAATACAAATAGAATTAGTATTGTCATTATCTCCTCACTTTCATTATTAGAAAATGATAACTTTTACAATACGTGGTTTTGGTATCAAGCTGCCAGAAAGTGATATCGTTGCATCGCGTTCTATTAAAAGTGTAAAAAAGTTGTAAACAAGGCACATTTTATTTCCTCTCTTCAGATGCAACCTTAAAAAAGTAATTATTATAAGCATTGTGCTACTGGACAACAATCCTTTTTAACATGCAAACATATATACAAACTAATTTTCCTCTTCCTAAAAACATACATTTAAACGTTGTTTGTAACGATAAACTAACCCCATTTATCAGGTACAGTGTATATAAAATATAATTCTGATTTATATATCCATTTGGAGGCTTTGTTTAGTGGAAACCTTATTAGCAAATTAAAATTTACTAACGATGACCATTATGTGGAGACGTCGCATTTGGTTGGACTGCTTACGTGAACCTATCAATAATTTAATCAGATAGTTAAATCATTTAAACAAAACAAATGTCGTTTTAATTCATAATTATTACTATTTTTAACGATAATTATTTCACGGAAAGGTAAAGAAAAAAGCCATACAAGGAAGACCTGGGTTATTATCTTTAATATAGATAACCAGAAGAAAAAAATCTTCACATGCTTTTTTAATTTATTTATGCACGTTTTTATTGTTTCATGAACTTTACTATCTTCTATCAGTTTTAAATTAATATAACTATTAACATAACTCTTTTTCGCAATTCTAATCTCATCCATTGAAACACAACTGTGATGACTGCAGGTAAGTCTTCATAATTTGCAGAGATTTATATAAAATATTTATGAGTCAACGTTATTTGGAATGACACTGAGAACATTTGGTATAACGTACACCTATTTTTCATACTTTTTAACAATGGTTTCAGTGTCCAAAACTTACTGAATTATCGTTTGTTATTAAATGAAGTACTTGACCCGGTGTATTAGATTTAAAGATTTACTTTCGTTGAGACACTGAAACGTCAAAGTGATTTTCATTATATAGTTTTTAATTTATGATTTATTTATGTATGTATCTATTTATTTATAATTTCTTATACAAGTCATTTAAAAATAACTGAAATCCATTCCATTCACTATGCCTATAAATTTAATATTGTTTACATTTCTGTCCACAGTCCTGAAGAATATTCCAAGTATAAATATATTCATATATGTGAGTGGAACTCGGATTCTGGTGACTTCGATATAGGTCT